>JARFXV010002157.1:0-42839 GCA_031761425.1 Cosmopolites sordidus | reverse complement strand
TGTGACTATAGGTCACTGACCAAACTCCTGGAGGAACGAAAGTATGCTTATTATTCCATCGTTTTTCCAGATGAGCGTAATACGCGCGTTTTTATTCGAGGGGTCGTTAGAAACGATTCCCGTTTAAGACATTAAGACCGAACTACTCGAGCAGAGTTTCCATCGCACTCAAGTAGAAAGATGGAACGACAAGGACAAAAATTCTGTCGCTATCCTATCTGTCCCTAAATGTGACAGTTCCATTCACAATATAAAACATTTCAAGGACCAAACTGTCAAGGTCCAGACCCAAAATTCCATTGGCGAAATCCGGCAGTGTTCCAACTACCAAGATTTCGGCCACACTGCACACAAGTGCAGAGCCCCCGCCAGGTGCGTAAAATGCGCCGGCGATAATTTTCCTGTACCTGCAATGGCATCACTGTATGCCAGCTCCGTAAATTAAAAAGTAAGCAAACCGCAGAGATCACAAATATCGTGAACTCCATTTTTCGTTTACAATACTTTCCCAAATCATGGAAACACGCTTTCGGAAATTGATTGTAGCGTTGATTCCTTTCGGATTCGATAGCGGAAAATCCTACTTATGGCACTAAACGCACTATGGTATGTTCAGAATAACCAGAATAACCAAATAATGAGAGAATCCGGTGTTTCCCAGGTCTGTAGTTTTCACTCCCAAATGTACGCTAAATTCGTTTATCAAACGACCTTTAGCAATAATCCGCTAGTCCGATCGATTCCGGACAACCTACCTGGATTTCCTGGATAAATTTAGCGGTGAACGCCCCAATTTGTCTTACGGGCAGCAAGCATAAGGAAATCGATCGATCAGTTGCCGGTTTGCGTAAGACCGCTTCGAAGACTTATTGTCCCGACCGTGGCCTGGGGGCTGAAAGACCGTTTCCGATCAATCGGACCGCCACTGGTAGAAGACCTATCATTTTCTAATCTAAATGCCAACTTGCTAGGCAGCCACGGATCAGATAGAGACGGGCTAACCCAAAAACCTGGCTAAACAAGTGGAAGTCGGCGTGACTTGTGAGGTCACCTAGCGGTTTTTTTCTATTTTATTAACTATTTTCATAAAAAATAATTAATATTTTAAAGTTTTTTCGGTTTTTCGCATTCAGTTGTGACCGAGTGAAGTGCTTTGTGTTGGTCTGCCTGCTGTTCGGGCCCAACTGTAACTTTAAAGAAGAATCCACGACAATCCTGGCCAGTAAGTACTAGGATTAGTCCTTGGGGCATATTTAAGTATATTTTTTTAAGTATAACCTTTTGATTTTTATTTATTCAGTGTTTATTCAGTTCTTATTTAGATTTATTCAGTGTTTATTTAGATATTTTAAGGTGTTTGAATTATTATCAGTGACACTGGTGGTATAATACAGCATCACGGGTGTCGACCCGACGAAATAATAGCCGACTTGCAGGCCGAGCTAGAGCAATCCATGAGAGACAATCATGGTCTCAACGAGACTATTTTTGAATTAAGTGAACTTATAAAGGACCTAAAAAACCAGATATCTTCGTTGGCGGCCAAGATCGATAACATGGAAGCGGAGAGCGCCCGCGCCAACGAGGATAAAATTGGATGATAATGATTGTCCACCACATAGAAACCCCTGAACTTGACCAAGAAATGAGTGAAAACAAAGTCATCTCCAGCAGTGGGGATGGGGATTATCATACGGCCAAAAAGTGCCATGACCCCCCCCCCCCCCCCAAATGCATGAAATATGCTGCCACTCACGCCTCCAAGGAATGTAAGAAGCCGAAGAACACGCCGGCTAAATGCGTGAACTGCTGTGGACCAGCCAACGTGAAAACATGTCCCAAAATACCCCCAAACAAGGGTAAAGGCAACAAATCTCAGGGAAATGTCCCAGCTAAACCTCCGCCGAAAATTCCGGCTTCAACATTTGTCTGGGGCACTCAAAATAACAGCAAAGCTCCTGCCAGCTCGTCGGTGGCTCCCCCAAAGGCCGTTCCCAGAATGGAAGCTCCGAAAATCCAACTGCCAAACTTCACGCTAATGAGCAAAATGATGCAATCGATGGCTGCTATGCTACAAGAGCAGATCAACTCTGCGCTAGCCATGTTTCAGACCAGCAATGAATAATGAAAATTCATTGAAGGTTGTAACGTGGAACTCCAACTCCTTAAATGGGAAAAAGCTGGAACTAACTACGTTTCTAGAAGATTACAGCATTGATGTGGCTCTGATCCAGGAAACTTTCCTCAAACCGAGCCAGCGGTTCAGTGTGAAGAACTTTTGCTGGGAAAGGTGTGCTCATGCCGTCACCAGGGAGGAGATGGCGGAGTTCTTCGCCACGACCTACCAAAAGCAGATGACACCTCTCCGACCTTCAGTTGAAAAGAGGAATAAAGTTGACAGTTTTAGACAAGACATTCCCTCTAACCAAGGAACTCCTAATCCCTGCTACCTGATCATCCAAATTGTCTCGCCGAAGATAATACATGACATTATCCGCGGTTTGGAAGCTAGAAAAGTTCCTGGGCACGACCGTATCTCCCCGATGCAGCTGAAACTACTACCAAACAAGCAAATAGCGCAGTTGACCAACATCGTCTACACTACTTTCAGATTCCAGCACTTTCCATCTATATGGAAACAGTCCCAAATAATCGTAATCCTTAAAAAAGAAAAAAGTTCCAAAGTCGCCATAGGCCAATTAGCTTGCTTAGCTCTCTCGGCAAGATCGTTGAGAGAGCAATTTTACATGCTCTGAACGGTATTCTTGCTGATGGGAATATTCTGCCGAACGAGCAGTTTGGTTTCCGGAGGGGACACGCGGCCGTCCACCAGGCGGCGCGGCTCGCGACGGGGATCAGACATGGTTTCGACAGAAGGCGTCACACGGGAGCAGTCTTTCTCACCTATCGCAAGCTTTTCACAGAATATGGCATCTCGGACTTATAGTCAAGATGCTCAGGCTAGGCATTCCAACAGACCTAGTTAAGCTTTTGGTATCATTTCTGACTGGACGCACTTTCCACGTGTTCGCCAATGGTACTCTTTCATCCGTCCAGCAAATCGAAGCGGGAGTACCGCAAGGTTCCCCTCTTGTCCCCGTAATTTTCAATGTCTACATGGCGGACTTTCCAAAAATTCCGCACGTGAAGACTGCATTCTATGCGGACGATACGGCCTTCTTCAAGTCGGCCCACGGTCCCTGGTTGATTACTGCCAGGCTCCAAAGGCAGATACTGAAAGCCATGAAATGGCTAGTCATTTGGAGACTAGTAATAAATCGCAGCAAAACCCAGGCTGCCTTCTTCACCCGAAGACAACTTATAATCAGACAGTCCATCCGTACTCAAGGAGTCCCAATCAAGTGGGCCAAGTCGGCACACTACCTCGGCCTTGAATATGACAAGGCCCTGACGTGGATGTCGCATATTAAGAAGGCAACCAGGAAAGCACAAGGCATGTTCCGTGTGCTTTATCCCCTCATCAACAGAAGAAGTAAGCTTTCGCTGGACAACCAACTACTACTGTATGAATCCATGGTCCGATCAGTCCTCATTTACGGACATCAGGCCTGGTTCCTGTTTCTCCCAACCACTTCGATTGTAAGATTTTAGTCTTTCCAATCACGTGCGCTTCGCACCATAATGAATGCCCCATGGTTTGTAAGGAATGCGCAAATCGATCGGGAGACAGATATACCAGAGATTCAGACGTTCCTGTCCAGACTATTGGAGAAGTTCCTAGCGACGGCGTCCTTATCGGACAATCCGCTAATTAGAGCTATGACAGCTTCCTTGCCGGCCGTTGCCCCAGTATGACCTTCCACTTCGGTCATCACAATTCTGCCTAAAGGACGGCAACTTAAGCTCTCCGGATAAACGACATTGTCGCGACATCCGGAAACAAATCAGAGAATTCAAGTCAGGACCTCCGGGTTAACTTACCACCCAGGAAGAAGTAGTGGTAAACCTCATCGAACCATAGGCACACCCTTGAAAAAAGGTCAGACTAGAAAATCAAGGAGTTTACCACATCCTATGCTCAGGCTGTAACCAAACCTACATCGGAAAAACAAACCGAAAAATATCTGCTAGAATCGAGAAACACAAAACAAGCGTACGGAATAAGCAAACAACATCGGCATTATTTCAACAGCACGGAACAACAACAACTAAAAACAGGCCACAAAATTAATTTATATGAGTGGAGCGAAATAGCCAACATAAACAATTTTCGGACACGCCTGATCAAAGAAGCTATAGAGATCAAAAAGTAAGGAAGTGTAAACAAGAAGGATGCCGCCAACGTGGAAAAACGTCCTTAAACCAGCAGACCCAGAGAGCACGACTGGAAACACAGACATCGCAAGCGCCTTAGGGGGAAGAGCTAGCACCAGTGCCAACCAATCGGTACCGACTAAGACCGAGGACAGAAGACATAAATCTCACACGGCAAACCGATATCTCTCAGGATAGTCGCTGACTAGTTCTCGAGGAGTGCAGATGTGTATTCTCTCGAGTGCCTCTTCACGTTAAGTTTGGTGACAAGCAGAGAGTGTGGTGTTTTTCAGCGCCCCCCCCCCCCCCTTCTGTGGCAGCAGTTTGAAAGTTTGCGACTAGTGCTCGAGATGAACGGTTGTGTTTTTCTCGAGTGTCAGTTTTACAGGTTAAGTTTGGTAGTAACCAGCAGTGAAGTGGCGTTTTTTAACGGCCCCCTGAGGGACAACAGCAGAGGCTTTTTTCGGCGTGTTTGATTCCTCTCATTTTGTGGGCGGAGTGATACCGCAGTCGCAGGGCCTGATATTCCCGTATACGAAAATGCGTCCTGTTTGCGCATGACGTCACTCATTGATGAGTAAAATTCAAATATCTTCGTTGCTAGACTTTGAAATACAATCTAAATGCATTGTATTTGGAATTAAGGCTTCATATTGAGGACAAATATTTTATCAGTGTGGGTCACAGATACAGGTTACAAAATTGTATATAACAGACACACACGTACACAATTTTATTTGAATTTAAGACACTATTTACAGAACAAAACAACTTCGATAGTTTCCGAATAGTTTTTATTTATCGACAAAAACATTTCGTTTTATAGACTGTATTATTTATTACGAGTATTTGAAATGTATATAAACGAATCATCTTGATTCTCAGTTTAAAAATATATCTAAAAAATAATACACATTGGTTATATAAAATTGCAATATGCAAATTGAAAGTTTTGTAAATATTAGTTTTTAAAAGTAATATCCAGCTAAATTCGATATTTTTTACTATAAATAAAATTTTAATTATTCGATACACATCTAGCCATATTTTATATTGGTATTAAAAATGACAACATTTTGTTTCCTAAATTTAAAATTATACATATTTCTTAAGTTTATGTCCATTGTGAATTAGCTATAAGTGTAATTATGTAATAGTTTAATCATCTTTCTTTTACCTAATTTTACACTTACATTCGCGATGGAAAAAATAGTTTTTTTTGCTTTTTCTGTCATTCAATGTGACTACTTCTAAGCATCAAATTATTCAAACAATTTTTGGTCAAGAATTCTCCATTAACAGACTTAAAAATTTGTTCAAGCTGTTTCATTTGTGAAAGAAAGTCTTCAGAAGGTTTGTGTAAACCCTCTTCACTTATATGATCAGTCCAGGTATATTTGGACGTGCTGGGTCTTTCTAAACTGAAATCGTTTAACTTGAAACATATATATCCAGCTAAATGTTCGAGCCCATCATATTCAAGTTCATGAATATCCTCGTTAATATCTCCTTCATGAGCACTGTGGTATTTCAATTATTTTTCTCGTGTGATAATTACCTGGTCAATAACTCTGGGACGACTTGTTTTCTCTCCATTTTTCAATTCTTGCAGATTGTTCATTCGATACTGATTTTTTAGAACTGCCAGATTTTGAGTGGGTACAACATCATCCTTCAATCCTCGGTAACTTTTTGGTGTGTAATTTAACAATTTATGTTGAAAATTTTCCTTGAAATCGCTATTTAAAATGTGTTTCGAATAAATACAAGCCCTTCTCAGGTTAAGCTTATCCTGTCTTTTTGTGGCATGGATCTACTTCTTACACACAACTTCATTCTTGGGAAAATGAAAAAACTTCACATCAAAAGGGTTCTTTTTCGACTGATTATTGGAGATACACCCAAATACAGCACAACGCATTGTTATTATTGAATATTATAAATTAACACCACACAAACGCCGTACATAAACTTGTTAGTAAACTTGTTATATGTCAAAACTATGATGTTTGAATTTTACTCAATGTATGATGTATTCTCGTCAACAAAGCTCCGCCCACCATGCGCAATATCTTACCTTAGTATTTATTATACCGTGCTGCAGTCGGTTGTAAGGGAAGTCTTGTGTTGTTCTTCGAGGTGGGCAGACGTGTTTTTCGTTGCTCCCTTGCATGCGCACAAGCTAGTACGCAGGTAGAATCACACGATTCAAAACCGTTAAAAACCGTTACGTTTCGCGAACGGGAAAAACGCGTTAAAAAGACTATGGAGAGCTCGGATAGCGAATCCGAGCTCCTAGAAGAGGTGGCCATGGAGGAAGTGGCCGACTTGAAGTTCCAGAGGTTAGAAAAGCAGCTGGAGAAGACACTGGCGTTGCTCCATGATGAGAAAGAGGCCCGATTGGTCTCTGAAAAGCGCTTTTCAGCGCTGCAAGAAGAGAACGCCAAGCTGCGGGCCGAAATAGTGGCCGCAGCGAAGAGAAATGAAGAAGTAATGAGGGAGATGCTCCGTCTCCAGGAGAAGAAAGATGTCCCGCAAGATCAAGGGACATCCGGAGCCCCTGCGCCCACCCAGAAGAAGAAAAAGAGGCGCAACAGGAAGAAGGACTCCGAACAGAAGGCAGATTCCGAAGAGGAGGAACCTGGGGTCGAGGAAAACCTGGAGTCCCAGGTGAGTATTCCCCAACCTGAAGTCGGAGGCCAACCTTCGGTCTCCGATTCCGAGGGTTTTCATGCTGCGCCTAAGCGCAAGCGAAAATCCTCCCCGCCGCCAGTTGACGAAGTGCATTTTCCCGCACTGTCGAACACACAGGCAGCGGGTTCCCCCGCCCACTCAGATCCCTGTCGCGGCCAGCCAGAAACCGGCATCTTCCGTCGGAAATTCTGGCCAGCCAGCGAGAAAATACCGGGTGCCGTCAGTCGTATTACACGACATGGCGGCATTCCATTCGTACACCACCCCTGACGAACGCAATCTCCGCGTTCTTTTCCGTGGCGTCCTTGAAAGCATCCCCATCGAGGACGTCAAAGCTGAGCTCGAGTCTTTGGGCTACCATCCGACCAACGTTCAACGTTGGAAGAACAAAAAAGGCCCTCTGGCCATTGTTCAAATCACGGCGCCTAAGACCGAAAAAGGCATCACCAACACTAAATATTTTCTGGACCAACACATCAGAGTCCAGACCCAAAAACCTTCAAACCAAGTTGGTCAGTGTTTTAACTGCCAACAATTTGGTCACACGGCATGCAAGTGTCATGCTGCCCCAAAATGTGTTAAGTGCTCTGCCGACCACAGGTCTAGGCACTGTCCCAAGTCCAAAGACTCCCCGGCCAAGCGCGTTAACTGCGGCGGTGATCACACCGCAAGTTATCGTAACTGTTCGGCCCGTCCCGCACTGCGAAGGCTTAGTCCTCGCAGCGCGCCCAAAAGGCTGCTCCACAGCCAAATCCCGCGAAAATCCCCACATCCACCTTCGTGTGGGGATCTCAGCGCCAAGCGCAACCCCAACCCCAAGTTAACGTTCAATCTGACGTAAGTCAGATAATTAACCTCTTAACCCAGCAGATTATGGGCCTAGTAATGGCCCAACTAACGTCTGCCTTCCCCAATAATGTCCGTTAAACCGGACTCTCTTAAAATAATTTCATGGAATGCCAACTCCGTACGTGACAAGAAGGAGGAACTTGCTCACGTACTTTCGGCACACAATATCGATGTCATCCTAATTCAGGAGACATTTCTTAAACCCTCCATCCGTTTCAGCATCCCGAACTATCAAGTTCACAGGGATGACAGAATCGACGGCCGTGGTGGCGGCATGTTGATTCTTATTAAAAAGAACATCCGGCATTTTAAACTTCCTACACCAGAGCTTGCCACTCTGGAAGCCACTGCCATTTCTGTCGAGCTCAAGGACAGACCTATCATTCCTTATTCCGTGTATCAGCATTTCGGTGAACCTTTGGTTCCGGCTGATTACACCAAAATCTTTGACACCGATGCCGCCATTATTATCGGCGGCGATTTCAATGTACACAATACTCGCTGGGGTTGCAGAACCACGAATGATCGTGGTAGCCCTCTAAGCACTGTGTGCGAATCGCTCGGGTGCCTCATCGTCTTTCCTGATGAGGCTACCCACTATGCCTATAACCACCCGCAACACACGGGATCGGTTATAGACTTCTTCAGTACGAAGAATTCCTCCAGAGCAATTGCCACGTCGGTCCTGCACGAGCTCGACTGTGACCATCTTCCTGTCCTCCTCGAACTGGAGGACGGCCAGCTCTTGGGTGCTCCGTTTAAGTTGACTTATAAAGTCACTGACTGGAAGGTCTTTCGAGCCCATCTCCCCTCTACGGAGCCTATCCGCACAATTGCTACCCCGAAGCAGCTCGATCTAGCTGTCGGTAAACTGACAAGGGCGAACGAAGCCACGAAGCCTCGACCAGCTTCAGCGAACTTCCGACATCCCGACGGATCTGAAAAACAAGCTCCGGGCGAAAATCGCCTGGTAAGGTTGGCCAGATCCACCCTCGATCCCGAGGATAAACGTCGGGCAAACCGGGCGATCAGAGAAGCCTGACAGGCGATGGCGTCATACAGAGACGAGAAGTTGGATTCACTTCTTTTCTCTGTCGACACGTCAAATCCGAGGCAGATCTGGCGTCTGGCAAGGTCCTTGGTGGGGAAGTCCGGGGGCTCCTTGGTGGGAAAAAAGCAAAAAGGATGGCCAAAGAAAGGCCCACGTAAAGCAATTAGAAAGACGTTCAAAAAACTCCGACAAAAGGAGTACAGCAAAGCAAAGATAACGAAAGAGGGAATCAAAGTATTCCCTCAAACAACTAGCGACCACAGAGCGCTGGCAAAGGTGTGTGAATTGAAGAAGTACAGCTTCTTCACGTTCACACTCCGCGAGGATAGAAGAACCAGGCCGTCCTGAAAGGAGTGCCGGAGACAACCACACTTGAGGATATAAAGGACGCGCTAGTGGAGCAAGGCTTCGCAGACGCCGAAGTAGCGAGGTTACGCTCGCGTAGGAAAGAAACGAAGAGCCGTGCACACCTCATGGACTTGGTGAAGACCAAAAATGAGAAGATATTCAATCTTCGCTTCTTGGACAGATTGTCCGTGAAGGTTGAACGGAAAGAAAAAGCAGATAGGCCTGTGCATTGTTATCGCTGCCAGCGCTACGAACATGTACAGGGTAACTACGGTTACCCTGTACGATGCATGAAATGCGGTGAGGACCACCGAAGTTCGGAGTGCACGCTCTTCCGCAATGAGAAATCCACATGCGTGCATTGCGGAGAGGAGCACGCTGCATCCTATTTGGGATGCAAGTATGCTCCTACTAAAAAAGGAAAGAAGACGCAAAGACAAGAGTCTGCAACAACAACGCAAAAACGAAATGACGTGCTGTCCAACGAGGACATGCAGAAGATTATTACGCAAGCGGTAGAGATGAGTGTCCGCGCCATTCTTGAAGCCAGAAATGCAACATAGAAGAAACAGACCAGCCAGCTTGACGATTGGATCCTGGAATGTAAACGGGATCCAGAACAAGAAGATAGAAGTTGAACAACTTCTAGCAGTCTATGATCTGGATATTCTTGCACTGCAAGAAACCAAGTGTCCGGAAAAGTTCGGGATTAATTTCCCGAACTACCGGACGTACAGATTTGACAGACGGAATCCTGTAGGTGGTGGCGTTGCAATCCTAGTCAGGCGAAGTCTGAATCTGAACCACTTCGAGATAACGAAGGTGAGATAGAAGCCATCGGGGTTAAGGTAGAGATGGCACGAGCACCCATAGAGGTGCAGTCCGTCTACCACCCCGGAAGACAGGATCAGCTACTTCAAGAAGACATCCAAGAACTCCTATAGGGAAATGTAGGGAAAGTTCTTGTAGGGGATTTCAACTGCAAGTCACCTAGTTGGCATAGCAGATTGTATAATCCCAATGGAAAAAACTGGAAAGATACGTGGAGGCTATGGGAGCAATTCTGATTGCTCCTGAAGAGCCCACATATCAGCCGATTGAAGGACTGCCGGACGTATTGGACATCGCAGTCATAAACGACATCCCATTGGACATGGAGATCGAGACTGTACGAGACTTCCGATCATAACACGATTTTCTTAAAGTTGGGTTCTGGTGACGGATATAGGGATTATGTGGTGAGGAAGTGGGTAAACTGGGACATGTTCCCAGAAAAAATCCACTCCAAAATCCTAATCCCGAAGATTGACACAACGGAGGAGTTGGAACACGAAATCGAGATCCTGGAAAAGGTCATAGTCAGTGCAGTAGAAGACTGCACGACTAGAAGAACAGAACGGCCATCGAAACATCCCTATGGACCTATTCCTCACTCCATACGGAGGATGATAAGAAGGCGTAGGGCAATCAAACGCAGATACAAGGCTAAGAGGACGGCCGACCTGGCCAGGGAGTTGACCAGGCCTACGAACGTCCTGCGAAAAGCGCTGAAGAATCTGGCCGAACCGAGGTGGAAGGATCGCCTCACGAAGCTCGGCACTGAAGACGACACACTATGGGGAGTTTACAGGGCACTCAAGAAAAGACCAGAGCCGAAGATGCTGCACGGAGCAAACGGACTTGCATTCAGCAACGCCGAAAAGGCGGAAGTCATGGCTGATGCACTGGAAAGAGAGTGCATCATAAATGAGCACGACGATGATGACGAAGACCATAAGAGGTTAGTCAGAAGAACAGTGAGAAGCTTCCGAGATAGGATAGGACCAAGGCCGCCGACGGAGTTTACAACTCCGAAGGGCGTCAAGGGAATTATCCAAAGGATCAGGCTCAAGAAAGCTCCAGGATGAGATGGTGTAACCAATCGCATGCTGAAGAAGCTGCCCAGAAAGGGAATTGCAGCCATCACAGCCTTGCCAACGCAGCCATTAGAGTGCAGTATTTCCCAGATAGATGGAAATACGCAACGGTGAAAATGATATCGAAGCCAGGAAAGGAACAGACGTTCCCGCAAAACTACAGGTTGATTACCTTATTACCATTGATAAGCAATGTGGTAGAAAGAGTGATTCTAAAGAGAATAGAGAAGGTGCTCGTAGACAACAGCATCCTTCCGCCCGAGCAATTAGGGTTCAGAAAAAACCACTCTGGGGAAGATCACATGCTATGTGTAACGGAATACATAGCAGAAGCACTGAACAGAAGACACGAAACGGCAATCATCTTACTCGATGTCAAAAGAGCTTTCGACAGGGTATGTCACGACGTGCTTATCTACAAAATGACCGAGATTGGAATCCCTGAGTGGATAACTGAGCTGATTGACTCATACCTAAGAGACAGAAGATTCCTTGTAAAAATGGGTGAAGTCAAATCATCGAGAAGATGAGTGGAGGCTGGAGTGCCGCAGGGAGCGGTGCTAGCGCCCCACCTATACAACATATACACCTGTGATATTCCCAAGAGGAATATCACAAAGTTAGTCCTGTATGCCGATGACACCAAGGCAAGGCACAAGCGACCAGACCAGGCCGTCAGATACGTCCAGGAAAACCTGAACGACCTGATGGACTGGATGATAGCCTGAATGATCAAGGTAAACTCCTTGATCACCAAGACACAGGCTATATAGATCTCGCAGAGAAGGAGAGGACCCGGACGCCAACTGGAAATAGAGGACCAAAATGTGGCGTGGCAAGATATTGCAAAGTATCTTGGCGCCACATTCGACAAGAAGATGACTTGGGGTCAACATATCAAGAACGCACGGATAAAAGCCGTGACGGTAACGACGATGGCTTACCCGCTAATTTGCAGAAAAAGCAAATTAGACGTGAAGCTTAAGATGCTAATGATAAAATCATTAGTGAGAGGCGTAATGATGTATGGATCGATCGCGTGGGGTTACGCGGCAAAATCCTACATCAAAGGACTGGAAAGCTACGAAAACAAACTGGTGAGACAGGCTCTGGATGCCCTTTGGTACATCTCTATTGTACGAATACAAAGAGAGATGATGTGGACTCCCTTTAGGCAGTGCACGCAGAAAAGGCAGAGAAAGCCTTCCTGAAGATTACTGACCACCCAAATCAAGAACTGCGAAGGCTAATGGACTATCGGTCGGAAGACATCGCAGCTTTGGGTGGCAGTAGGCACAGAAGACCGAAACTCCAACTTTTGGGTGGCTAGGTTGACTGTTGCCCAACGAGGGATCTTCCGCCGTGAGAATCGGACCATCTGTTCCACGTTTGAAAAAAGAAAAAGAGGTTAGTGAAGTAAAAAGTTAAAGTGTTTCTCTTTCAGGAAGTATACGAGGTAAATATTACAAGATAAAGCCGAAACACCTTCAGTGTAATCGGCAAATAAGATAAACAAAATAATATCTTAAGATACACCCCCTCTGGTATTTGTCCCCTAGAGAGGAGCGGTGCGAAGCGCTTGACCTACCCCATCCGGCGGCCAAGCTGCGGAAACAGCAAGGAAGATAATATAACGGTTAATAACGGAATATAATATAAGTGGCAAACTGCTACAGAAACCTTATCCCATCTACCTGCAGTGAAGTTTCGGGATTTTAGAAAATAATCTCCGGTGGATGGAGGGCGCGAACCGCGAAAAAGCAGTTTGAAGATTATTGGCGTGTTTGGCCCCTCCCATTTTGTGGGCTGAGTAAAACCGCAATCCGAAGTCCGTTGTAAGGTCGACTGGGGGCGCGACTTTCGGCTCGGTAAAGCGGTGGGCTGGCAGCATTTGTAGTTAATTATAGTTAATTGCGATAAATTTTCCGATCAGGCCGATCTTGGCGCGGTGAAAAAACTAGATGGCAATTTCGTATTTTTGGAGGTGCCAGCCATTGCTATAAGCAAAAGATTTCAGTGCAGTTTTGTGAAGTGTTGCGGTGAAAGTGTTGTGTAGAGATGGGAGGTAACACTAATCGAGACCTCCATGGCAAAAAAAAAGAACAAGTGGCTGCAATCGCAGATCACAGAAAGGAACAGTCTGCTGGATAAGCTGCAAAATGAGATCAAAGAGTTGAAAAAGTAGAAAAAAGGAAGAGATGGTGCGTGTATTGGCAGAAAAGTCAGCCGCACAAGAGGTGCCGAAAGCACCAAAGAAGACAGCTGCAGAGGCGATGACCGGTAAATCCAGCACACAAAAAGCCAAGGCGGTTAAGAGGCCAGCAGTGTCCACTGATCAGGATATATCGGAGAATGAGTTTCCGACGCTGGTTGAAGTAAAAAATGTGAAGAAGCAACCAGTGAAAAAGACAAAGATTACTAATCCAGAAAGTCCAGCAAAACAGCAGGCAGAGAAGAAATTTCTACCACCTGTCATGATTGTGTGTCAGTAATGGTCAGGGTTTTCAAAATACCTTGGTGACAAAAAGATCAACTACACCAAGGCTAAGATGACAAAGCAGGGAATCAAGGATACCGCTCAAATAGCAGCGGATCACAGGGCCATGGTGAAGCTCTGTGATCAGAAGAAGGTTAGCTTCTTCACCTATAAGCCGAGTGAAGACAAGAAGCACCAGGTGGTATTACAAGCAGTGCCTGAGAGCACTCCTATTAAGGAAATAAAAAAAAGCCCTGGTGAATCAGATGCCAAGGTCGTAAGATTGAGATCGCGGGAGGATACCAGGAGCCGTGCAGTCGCAATGGTCTTGGTCAAGAGGAAGAACGAAAAAGTTTTTGCCATCAAATATCTTGACAGGTTAATGGTGAAAACAGAGAGGATGACGAAAAATGACGTCAACGTTTTGGGCATATACAGAGTAACTGCGGTTACCCTGTACGATGCGTTAGCTGTAGAGAGGAACACAGGAGCTGCGACTGAATTCGCCCAAAGAAAGAGGATGCGGCTTGTGTCAACTGTGGGGGAAACACCCCGCATCCTACATGGGGTGTAAGTTTGCCTCCACTAAGGAAGGAAAGAGGAATAATAGGCAAGAGCCAACAATGCCAAAGCGAAAGGACGCAAATAAGAAAATGGATTTAGAAAAAGTAATCCGAACTACGGTCGAGCAGTCAGTCCGCGCCATACTTGCAGCACAGAATGCCAAGTAGAGGAATAAAACTACACACGCTGAAGATAGGATCCTGGAATGTCAACGAGAGTAGAGGAAAGAAGATAGAAGTTGAACAACTTCTAGCTGAATACGAGCCGGACATTCTTGCGCTGCAAGAAACAAAATGTTCATCCGCACATACAGGATTAATTTCCTGAACTACCGGACATTCGGATTCGACAGACCAAATCCAGTTGGTGGTGGCGTAGCCATCCTGGTTAAACGAAGTCTGAAATCTGAGCCATTGAGAGATAACGATGGCGAAATCGAAGCATAGGAGTCAAGATAGAGATGGCACATGCACCCATCAAGATGCAGTCCGTCAACCATCTAGGCAGACTCAAACAGCTGCTAAGAGAAGATATTGACAAACTCCTGCAGGAAAATGCAGGAAAAGTACCCATAGCGGATTTCAACTGCAAGTCACCGGGTTGGCATAGCAGGATGTATAACATCAATGAAAGAAGACTGGAGAGATACTTATAGGTTATGGAAGCAATAGTGATTGCTCCGCAAGAGCCCACGTATCAGCCAATAAACAGTTTACCAGACGTACTGGACATCGCGGTTATCAAGGATATCCCCGTGGATATTGAGACCGTGTACGACGGGACATCCGATCACAATCCAATTTTTATAAAATTGGGTTCTGGTGACGGAAAAGGGGATTTAACGGTGAGAAAGTGGATGAACCGCGACCTGTTCCCGTAGAAACTCCACTCCGAAATCCAAATCCCCAAGGTCAGTACAACCGAGGAGTTGGAAAATTATATAGAGATTTTCGAATCGTCGATGCAGTAGAATAATGCACGACGAGGATGGAAGAAAGGCCAACGCAGCACCCCTACAGTCCTGTTCCTCAGTTTATTCGGAGGATGATTAGAAGTGTAGGGAAACGAAGATATCATGCCTATAGGACGGCAGATCTAGCCAGGGTGTTGACTAGATGTGCAAACGTCCTGACACAGGCACTGCGTCTTATGGAAAAAAGAGCCTTATGGAAGAGCCTTATGGAAAAAAGGTGGAATGACCGCTTGACCGAGTTAGGAAACAAGGATGGCATACTATTGGGGAGTATACAGGGCCATTAAGAGATATCCAGATGTAAGGATGGTCCATGGAAGGAATTGACTTGTTTATACTGACGCTGAAAAGGCAGAAGCCATGTCAGATGCACTTGAAAGAGAGTGTGTCATCAACTCTCACGACGACGATGACGAAAACCTCGAGAGGTGAGTCAAAAGGACGGTTAGAAAATTCCGAGAGAGGACAGGAGCCCAGGCCGCTGACGGAGTTTGCAACTCCGAACGAGGTCAAGGGTATTATCCAGAAGATATGGCTCAAGAAAGCTCCAGAGCGCGATGGTGTTACCAATCGCATGCTGAAAAAGCTGCCTAGAAAAGAAATCGCCGCCGTCACCGCCATTGCAGATGCAGTCATCCGACTGCGGTATTTCCCGGATAGATGGAAATACGCAATGGTGAGAATGATACCGAAGCCAGGGAACGATAAAAAGTTGCCCCAAAATTACCGACCGATTAGTTTATTGCCATCAATAAGCAAGGTCGTGGAACGAGTGGTCCTAAAGGGATTAGAGAAGCTGCTCAAAGAAAACACCATCCTTCTACCCGAGCAATTCGGGTGTAGGAAAAACCACCCGTTAGAAGAACAATCGCAGACATCGCAGCTTTGTAAGACAGAAGACCAAAAATACAACTTTTAGAGGACTAGGTGGACTGTCGCCCAACGTGGGGTCATCGAGGGATGGGACACCATGTCTCAGTTCGTGAAAAAAGGAAGAAATTAATGAAGTCGTGAAGTGGAAGTTTTTCTTTTTTAGGGAAAAAGGTAAAAGAGACGATTTAAGCCGAATCACCTTCAGTGTCATCGGCAAATGATATATATCTTAAGATTACATACACCCCTCTCTGGTAAGGGGGACGGCCAAGCAGCAGAAACAGCAATGGAAGAGAAGATAACGGTTTTGTGAATAGCGTTACGACTACGGAAACCTTATCCCAACTACCAACAGTGCAGTTTCAGGATATATATATATATATATATATATATATATATATATATATATATATATATATATATATATATATACATATATATACATATATATAATATATATATATATATATATATATATATATATATATATATATATATATATATATATATATATATATATATATATATATATATATATATAATAATATTTATTTAAATATATTTTATATATTTATATATAAAATGTATAAAAATTAATAGGCGTTTTTAATTAATATTAGAACATGGAAATAGTTATATGAATATACTATTATACGAACTGATATTACCAAAATGAGGACCACTTGATATATATTATAAAATGTTCACCTACTACTACTGCTTATCCTGTGTGTCAAGTTGATCCTGAGGCCCTTATTTTTGTTCTCTTATTATCGATTACGACTGTTTCGCGTCAGTCGCAATCTGGGTTTTATGCGCCGTCCTTTTGGCGCGGTTAATACCATACGGTACTGGTCGAGATTAATCGACCGAAGTGATAGTGATTACTGCTCCGGAAACGACCCGCGAGGGTCGAGTCCAGTGGAAGTTTATTCGTAGATCGATTGGTTGGTTCGCTAGTCGTTGACGCTGGATTTATTGAATGAACTGGTGTACTGTTCAGTTCTTCTTCGTGTCTGTGGTGTTTTGGCCTATTCTTTTTTGTTTTCTTGATGTTATTCTGTTCTATTTTGTTTTATTATTCTCTTTTTTGTTTTCTTGATGTTCTCTTTTTTGTTTTCTTGATGTTCTCTTTTTTGTTTTCTTGATGTTATTTTGTTATTTGTTTTATTATTCTCTTTTTTGTTTTCTTGATGTTCTCTTTTTTGTTTTCTTGATGTTATACCGGTGTTAGTGGTTTTGTTTTGATGTTGTTGGTAGTACAGAATGGACGGACTGGATGTTGTTGTCGGTCCCAGTGCGTTACATCTTCACCGTCTTCGGGGCTAAGGCTTATTCTCTTGGTTTGAGGTCGCCGCGCGTCCTGCGTGACGAACCTCGGGGGTGCCCGCTCCCTAATCCAGTTCGGACTCCCGCTGCTGGAACGGTCAACAGCCATGGACGTCTGCCCCCACGATGGCCAGCGCGCTCGCAACGCGTCCGACCATCACAGAGTCCATCCTCTGCTTACAGTATTACACTGTTTATTCCTTGTTATCGAGTCCGGGCAAGAAGGATTTGGTGTTGCTGCCGGTCCCGGTGCTTCGTTCTTCACCAACTTCGGGACTAAGACTTATTCTCTGGGTTAGGTTTGAAGTGCCGACTGGCGGAGATGACACTTCGGGGTTGTCCGCTCCCTTGGCCAGATCTGTACGTCGGCGACCGAGACTACCAACCGACACTGCTATCTGTCCCCATGGTGACCAGACAAGACACGTCCGATCACCTCAGAGTCTCGTTCCGAACTGAATGTTCACCTCTAAAATAAAAAGAGCTACTAAAGCTGCTATTACGACGATTGTTGATAGCATTTTGTAGGTTTGTTTTACTAGAGCATATTGATCTGCTATACAATTGTTCCACTTATTATACTTTGTCATATCTTGTCACGGATTATCTGATCTAAGGCGAATTTTACTTAAAATGGAGGTCTATACTTCACCCATATAAACGAGATGTGATTTATAAGCGTTTTTATATCACGTGGATGATGGATCACGTGGATATTCATTGGTAAATGAAATATAAATCTCTTAAAATTTTGCCACTACTTCTCGATATTTAACTGCATTCTTCAATGTTTTTTTGCGGTATTTTCATATCTGTTGGAATATTAAATATCACTCTTGATCAAATCTTTCGCGACATTTTTTACACGACCAATGAAGATCAATTTATATTTGTATTTTGTCAAAGCTTTAGCTTGAGCATCATTTTATT
Source organism: Cosmopolites sordidus (assembly GCA_031761425.1). Taxonomy (NCBI): domain Eukaryota; kingdom Metazoa; phylum Arthropoda; class Insecta; order Coleoptera; family Curculionidae; genus Cosmopolites; species Cosmopolites sordidus. The sequence continues at coordinate 24,561 of JARFXV010002157.1, read as the reverse complement.
TAATGATTTAATTGGATTCAATAAAACAAAATTCGATATCTTAAAACAGAGCACCGGTGGTCCGATTACCACATGCAGCAGACAAATGTAAATCAAAACTTCCTGGAAAAATATTAATGTATATGCATATAAAATTGTTCACTGAGACAGCTTGAGCACATTATGTAAATAAAAGACACATCCAACAATGTAAAATTAGATGCCGCCTTAATAATTAGTATAATTGTGACTAAAATGTGAGAAAAGGTAAAAGGAACAAAAAATAAATAAAAACATTTTTAATGCGTTCTAAATTTTATTATATTTTATTATATATTATAATATTATTTTTTAATACAATAACGCAAATATGTGTGTATATTTAATTCTCCCAATCATACAATACATTTTTGAATTCTTTCTTTATGATGGCCAAGTTTCTCAAAATAATCTGGAATATCAACGGCACACTGTTGCACAGTTGCTTCTACGTCTTTCGATCTTTCTTCAATGTTCTTAACACGCTCTTTAATATACGCAGGAACCTGGATGGATATTGTGTTCAAATTATCAACAATTTTATTTATGCAGTCAATGGGGGTCAAATTGTTTCTGCATTTCTTCAAAACATCAGCTTGATTGTCGATTAGCTGACTGATGTTACTGAACTTAATTAACGTCCGTTCAGCAGCTTCCAAAACATCCTGCAATGGGTCAATATAACAAGCTTGAGATATATTTATAAACTGCATTATCAAGTGGAAATTTTCTCGCCGAACACTTCTAAGACATTCAATTTCTTCTTCCAACCCCATAATCACAGCAGAAAGATAAATCTTCTCCAGGAGTAATTCGAGGTCATGCCGATAAGAGCTAGCCTTTTTGAGGTTTTCTGAATTGTTTGCGGATGTTGATGTGCTCAGCCGAAGCGTTGCGATGGTGGAATTGACAGATTGTGTACCAGATTCAACATTTTTATTAATGGTGTCTCTCACTTCTTGTAGAACCTTTAAAGCTTTTTCCATCGCATCATCAACATCATCATTAACAGTTTGAATACGGTGTCCTAAAACCTTTAAGAAATAAAGATTATTTAAATTTTGTTTTTCGGATTGCTGCTCTATATATATATATATATATATATATATATATATATATATATATATATATATATATATATATATATATATATATAAGTATTTATAAATTAACTTATCAATTATTATGATTTACTAGCTAAAATGCATACATTATTGCTGGACGTAACATATTATTATTAACTTCAATTAAAATATGAACAAATATTTGGTATTTATGTGTGCGTGTGTTCGTGTATGCGTATGTGTGTGTGTGTGTGTGTGTATGAATGAGTGCGTATGTGCGTGTGTGCGTGTGTGCCTGTGTGCGTGTGTGTGTATTACTTTGCATATCAATTGAATCATTTTAAACTGTACGACAATTGCATACTCAAACATGTGTAAATATATGCATGCAATAACAATTCGTGGCAAATTAACTCGTAGAAGATCTCGAAATTATTACGTACCTGTCACGACTAATTTCTGGGTTTCAACTATTTATTAGGTAAATGTGGCATGATTCCCCTTTTCACAATACAGTTTTTTAGATTTTGGTATGTTACTATATATTGCTAAACCCCAAATCAGTTATTTTAAATTTCTCGAGGCGCGTCTCGCTAACCATGATCAGGAGGAGATTTAATTTGGATGAATCCATAAATTGTTATAATATGGTTAGCGAAATATATATCTAGAATTTAAAAGAAGTGATTTGGTGTTGAGAGGTATGTTTAGTGTATGTAGCTGTATGTGCAGAGGGTACAGTATGATGTCTAGTGAATTGGTTTTGGAAACTAAACTGGTGATTACTAATTGGCGAATAAGTAAAATTTTAAATAACATTTTTAATGAAATAAGAAAAATTCCTGGGGATAATTTTAAAAGACACAAAAACTCAAATAGTTTATGTAAATATGTAAGTAGTCTAGTATGTCATTGCCATTATTATTTACAAACTTTTGTCAATGTAATAGGCCAATTTTTATTGGCAAAAAATGTAATAAATTATATTTCACCTCTTCCATTTCACTACTTTTCAGTATGGTTTGTTTAGTTTATTTTGGTTATAATTTAACTTATCGGCATACTTGCTTCAAAACATGCCAACAAAAAGGGTAAATCGTTCTATGAGTCGTTCACGTCCTTCAAAGTTAATTTTAATAACGTAAATTATAGCATTTTGTAATTGCATTTACATTTGTCGACGTATTCTACTATTTAATTGGAACTTTGGTTTTGTAATAACATTTGATTATATACAAAATTTTCGATTAAAGGTGATATCATTTGAATCGGCTTATGGTAAAATGTTTTATAACATATAACTGTGCTGTACGAAAATATTGTCCTTTTTTTCAGCTATCACTAAAGTGTCAGCAAGTGCCTTCCGAGACCGGTTTCGGGATTTAATATCATAGCTTCGAAAAATACCCTGCGTTTATGCTATGACAATCTGTAAATTACAGACCTCTGGATCATGTAAGATATAGTCCGGCCTATATATCGGAAAAATAAAAGAACTCCTTAAATTTAAAGAAAACTACTAGCGCCATCTATCGAAACAATTTATAATCTGAAAGTTGAACAACTCTTCTATAAAACGAGACCACCACCATTAGTATTGATCAATGGATTGTAAAGTTATAGCGTTTAAAGTGACAATATCTTTTGTCACCTCGTTACAAAAACACGATGGAACGAAGAGTTAATATTAAATTCTGTCCCACGGTCAGTAAAACTTTTACAGAAATATTTTAGTGAATGAAAAAAGTTTATTGCAATGATTGCTTAACATGTCAGTGTATGCTTTGGGAGGCGACGCAAAACCAGGCCAGCAAAAAAAAAAACAAAAACCCCGATGAGTTAGTGGAAAAAATACGTGAAATTGTCATCTACGATACTAATTCGACTGAGTTGGATGGAGGAGAAATTAAATATGATGAAAGATATTATTCATGATATCTTGACAAAGGAAATTATAAAAACGGAGAGTGTACTCAATTTGTTCCTCACGCCTTCGATTGATTTTTGCTCTTCATCATTTTTTGGCCAAAAAACTAGTCTGTATGCTTCAACATCCCCCGAGTTTGCCTGATTGATCTCGGTGTGACTATTTTCGCTCCCTGAAAATGAAACTGGCTATGAAAGAAACTTTTTATGATGATGTCCAAGAAACCGCGACGAAGATCATTGTAAAGGCATAAAGATAACATTGACTGAACATGCCCAGAGTTGTACTAATGCGGAAGGAACGTATTTTGAATAAAACGAAATAATTTTGGTAATATAATTAATTGTTTCTTTTTAATAAGTTCCGTTATTTTGCTGCAATACTGTGTATATTTTTCGCTAGTATTTCGATTTTAGAGATTTTAATTACTGGAAAGTGAAGTGAAAGAAATGCCAAAGGTGGTATGAAGCGAAATATTTTTAATGTAGTCTCTTTTTAGCTCGATACAATTCGCCCAACCATTTGCCTACTTTTTAAACCTTCTAAAAATTACGATTTATGGCAACCCAGCAAAATAATATTCTGTTTTAGCGATAATATTTTCATTTCGTGTGAATTTATTTCGAAAGGAAGATAAATCGAAAGGAGCCTACAGTAGAAACTTTTTCGGATTGGTATTTGTCCTTAGTGAGCAAACGCGGCACACATCGCTCTGATAGCTTTCTATGTTCAAATATTCACGTAGGATGTTCCATACTCATTCGTCCGAGATGTTTATATCTTAACTATATATTTAACCACAATGATCAAAGTTATCTACTTTTGCACGGTATTAAAACGAACCTAAATGTTATATGGACTTGAAATTCATGGCGCGTTACTAGAAAGGATGCTTCTATTCCGAAATATGATCACATTTGCGATCGCACCGGCATCTCTAGGAAAAGTATTTTACTTTCCACTCTAACCTCATTAAATGTACTTTCAACATTAAAACAAAAAATAATTGTTTTAAAATCTTACAACTGAGCAGACAACTAAATTAATTAATACTATCAAAATCATGACATCTTTATGAAAATAGGTTATTGTAATATGTTATAAAAAATATTTACCTGTAAAGCAAAGAAAGCTGCTAAAGCTACTAATATCACATTTGTTATTGCCATTTTGTAAGTTTGTTCGACTATGCGATATTCTAAAAAATTGTCGTTTTTATATTTTGCGATATCTTATCATTGAACGGCTGATCAAACACAAAATTTACATTATAGCGAAGAATATCTAAAGTCCACTTATAAGCAGGATATGGTGTATAATTGTTTTGATATTCTATGTATCGCGTTTATATTTATTTTTTGTTATATTTTATAATAAAAAGTTGATCTTTTATACTATTTTAGCACTGTTTCTCATTAATTTACTTTACGTTTAGTCTGATTTCAACTTTTTGCTCCGACAAATAATTTTTTTTTCAGTATTAAAGTGATTCCCCTGCAAAATATTCAGTCGACGGTTTTTAACAAAAAAGTTAAAATGAAAGAAAAATTAAAAAAAATTAAGTCATTATTTAAAAAAAGCGTTCAAAGCAACTGACACCACTCGTAATAATTCACTTTTACTTGGTTCCTGATAGTGGGAAGATACATTCAGAACTCTACTCGGCTCAACACACAACTTCAGCAACCACACACTACACATCTAACAACCTCAAAAATTAAACAATTGGACGTTGACCTTCTCCCTCGCCCACCATACTGCCAGAATCTCGTTTCGTCCGATTAACACTTAGTGCTGAATGAACCAATTGTGTTGGTTCCTTGGCTTGTTATTCCTCTTTTTCTAGTTGATTCACTATTATAATGCCTGATTTCCGTTCTTTAAAATATGTAATTAAAAGTTGTCATATATTATTATATTATTTAAAAACAAGTAATATTCACGATGTAATTTAGTTAATGTAAAAGAACAACAAAATTAATACTATTGACATAATTAAGTACTTGAAAAATCTGCCTTTAAGACTTGAATGACAACTTTTCTCCTTGCACTTGAACTTGACTTATTTGAGACCACATTTTAAACCAAGACATTTGATTTTACCTTTATAACCAATACAAGAGTTCAGCAAATGTTCTTGTAATTTTTTTATAGGCCAATATCCTCGTGCAGCTTGAACATGTAGAGTTATGCTCCATTTATATATAAAAAATGGCATATAGCACCTATTTTACGAAAACAGTTTTAAAAAAGTTCTAATAAAAAATCGGTAAACATATAGGTCTTAACGTATTCCTGACAAAGCAAAACAAAAAACATGTCAGATGTACAGAACTAAAATCATAGATAAGATATATATAACCAAAATATTTTCGATACATAAGATAATCGTATAATTAACAAGTATCTTAATAAATGTTATTATATTTTATTCGCTTTAAATTATTATTATTATTTAAAACTACAAAATCTACAAATAGGCTCTTCTTCTTCATATCCTGTGTGTCAAGTTGACCCTGAGGCCCTTACTTTTGTTCTCTTATTACGATTACGACTGTTTCGCGACAGTCGCAATCTGGATTTTATGCGCCGTCCTTTTGGCGCGGTTAGTACCATACGGTACTGGTCGAGATTAATCGACCGAAGTGAAATGATTACTGCTCCGGAAACGACCCGCGAGGGTCGAGTCCAGTGGAAGTTTATTCGTAGATCGATTGGTTGGTACGCTGGTCGTTGTCGCTGGATTTTTTGAATGAACTGATGTGCTGTTCGGTTCTTCTTCGTGTCTGTGGTGTTTTGGCCTATTCTTTTTGTTTTCTTGGTGTTATTCTGTTCTATTTTGTTTTATTATTCTCTTTTTTGTTTTCTTGATGTTCTCTTTTTTGTTTTCTTGATGTTATTCTGTTCTATTTTGTTTTGTTATTCTCTTTTTTGTTTTCTTGATGTTCTCATTTTTGTTTTCTTGATGTTCTCTTTTTTGTTTTCTTGACGTTATACCGGTGTTAGTGGTTTTATTTCGATGTTGTTGATAGCACAGAATGGACGGACTGGATGTTGTTGTCGGTCCCAGTGCGTTTCATCTTCACCGTCTTCGGGGCTAAGGCTTATTCTCTTGGTTAGGTTTGAGGTCGCCACGCGTCCTGCGTGACGAACCTCGGGGGGTGCCCGCTCCCTAATCCAGTTCGGACTCCCGCTGCTGGAACGGTCAACAGCCATGGACGTCTGCCCCCACGGTGGCCAGCGCGCTCGCAACGCAACCGACCATCACAGAGTCCATCCTCTGCTTACAGTATTACACTGTTTATTCCATGTTAGCGAGTCCGGGCAAGAAGGATTTGGTGTTGCTGCCGGTCCCGGTGCTTCGTTCTTCACCAACTTCGGGGCTAAGACTTATTCTCTGGGTTAGGTTTGAAGTGCCGACTGGCGGAGACGACACTTCGGGGTTGTCCGCTCCCTTGGCCAGATCTGTACGTCGGCGACCGAGACTACCAACGGACACTGCTATCTGTCCCCATGGTGACCAGACAAACACGTCCGATCACCTCAGAGTCTCGTTCCGAACTGACAAATAGGCTCTCTACTGACTGATTTGCGAACTAGAGAGCTGGCATCTGATTGGTGGCATCTGGATTGGTCGATCCGCGAAAGTTTTTCTCGTTGGCCTCACTCATAATCTGGATGGTTCTAACTCAGATATACGTACAATTCTTAGTTCAGATGGATTTTGTTTGTGAGGGTAATCGTCAGGTTTCGTGAATCGGACTGTATATATAGTACATATATATATATATATATATATATATATATATATATATATATATATATATATATATATATATATATATATATATATATATATATATATATATATATACTATATGTACCTGTTTGTCCTGTATATGTTTTGGATCATGATCCACAATATAGTCAATTTACCCCTAATTTATGTTTTTAGTTTGTTTTTGCTTTGGAATTTTTGATAAATATTCTAAGACTGCTACTTGTTTTACAAACATGTTTTGTGTTGTTCTTATATAAAAAGTTTTCAATCTTTTCCGACGATTTATCAAAATATGTTTTTAATTTGAATGAATAAACTTTGTCATTGATAAAGCATTTTTGTGGAATTTTCTCTTTAGTATGTTATCTATTTTTTTCTTTGAATGACCATTGTTTACCGCAATTTGTTTGATGGTGTTTGGTTCCTTATTCTGATAAAGGAGTATTGCTTAGTCTGTGTACAAGAATTTGATAACCTACTAATTTATCTTGTGCGGGTGTAATGATTTTATATATATTAGTGTATCTGTTTGGGAAGGTTTGCGAAATATCTTAAAACTGTTTGTTTGAGATCCGTGAAATTGTTAAATCCAAGAAGTTTAAATTGTTGTTTCCTTCTAATTCAACTATATATTTGATATTTTTGTGGATAAATTAATATTTTCTAGATGTATCTAGATGTAATTTTTGCCACAGTTCTTCTCTAATGTTCTTCATGTATAAAACTTTATTAGATTTAAATCTCGGCATCTATTCGGCCCAGTGAGTGGGACCGCAAATATCCTATCCATCGATTCTGAAACATACCGTTAAAACATTTGTCTTACTACCGCCGCATAATCACCTGGATGACGGTCCTCTAGATACCGGTGATGTTATATACTTTCGTTGGTTCTCTGATCCGTATGCAGGTGCCTCTGCCGGGCTTTGAAGTGCCAAATATACTCCTTTCCATTCCCCTTTATACTACCCGAGGTTGTTTGATTGATTTGATATATGTGTCCAGGTTTTTTTCTCTAAACCAAGTAGAAGTTTATTCTGAAATGCTATATTGAATTTGTCAAATATCACATTTAACAAGCCGTTCCACTTCCCGCAGAGTATCGCTTTCAATTGAAACCCTCTGTCTACAAGAAGATACATGGCAAATTTAGTTATTTTTTATTTAGTTATCGAGAAATGATCTCCGGCATGGTATGGCTCGCCCTTGGATTATATATATATACATATATATATATATATATATATATATATATATATATATATATATATATATATATATATATATATATATATATCTACATACACATAAAAAAATGGTAAAATTAGACTCAGAATGCCTCAAAGAATATCATCAATGTACCTGATTTGACAATGCAGATATGGACAATGGCTGGAAAAATGCAGAAGTGCTTATTTTACATAAAAAAGGAACACCAGAAGTGAATATCTAAAAAAATATGAAGAAAACTGAATGATGCACAACCAAGAGAGCAAGCAGGATTCAGAAGTGGATTCAGTAGAATGGATCACATTCAAGTTTTACAGCAGGCCATAGGAAGGCTCAATGAATACACCATGTCACTGTGCTTGGCTTTTAACGACTTCGAAAAAGCATTTTACTCAATCCCAAATCAGGCCATAATTCATGCAAGCTGAATGCATGCAAGAATGCATGCTTAGCCAGAAATTAGACGAAGCAAATGTAAACCTATTGGGGTCGATATATGATGAAGCTACAGCGACATCTCCTTCTCCTTCCATGCTCCTTCTTCTTTTTTTTTATGACTTTATAATCCGTATAAGTCTTGGCTTCCACAAGTTTGCTTCTCGAGCTATTCTGTAGCTCCTTTCCACTATGTTTCCACTATGTTGTTACAAGCATTATCGCTGACACCATCCTCCCACTGTAGCTTGAGTCCCCCACGTTTATATCTGCCTACCGGCTTTGTCTTAAATGTGTTCTTGGTTTAGTTAATTTGAATCATTCTCATGAGGTAATCCGTCTACATTGTATGCACAAATTGATGCCCTGGTCTTGTTATAGCATATAAAGTTAATGATTATACCTCTTTCTCGATGTATTATTTTCGAAAGTTAGTCCATACATTTTTCTTTCAAAAACACCCAAAGCAACACCTATCATTCTTGGATAGGGTCCATACTTTCTCCCATATGTCAGTACAGGCCGAATTAGTGTTTTATAAATTTTCTTCTAAGAGAGATGCGTTAAAATTTTTAATATGACGGTTCTTTGAACTCCATAGTAGCATTTGTTCCCTAGCAGTATGCGGCTTCTACACATATGCCCAAATGTTTAGAATATTTATAAATAGAATATCTTCGCTTATGATACTCTAAAAATTGTGTTGTATATTTATTTTAGACCGTTTTTAAATAAAAATAAGAAAAATATTGTTTTGCTGATAACACAGGGTTTTGATTCTTGTCAATTCCGTTGATACTGGTATTTACACATTATTTAAGTTATTTTTCAATTTTCAATCAATCCGTTTAGAAATGTCTAGAAACATGATATCTAATTTTAACAGATATTTGCTTTGTTACAACAGAGCTTTAATCAAAGCGATATCGCGGAAATTGTAGGTGTGTATCGAAAATTCATAAAAAATTCCAAGAGACAAATGACATAAAGATCGCTCTGAAAATGGTAGAAAACGATGTACAACAGCTGCACAGGACTGGCAGATATCAATGATAGCTCGCAGAAATCGTCTGTAATATACAAGTTATATATCAAGAGAGCTTGTTAGGCTTGAACGGGTAAATATTTCACGACAAACGATAAAACGCAGACTGAAAGAGGTTTCATTTACATCGCAGAAGATCTATACGTGTTCCCAAACTAACACTTCAACAAAAAAAAATGGAAGATTGCAATGGGCTGGAGAAATGGAGGATCATAGTCCTAACTGGAATATTGTGATGTTTTCCGATGAGACGAGAATTGGCTTGGTTTCTGATTCAGGAAGAACATTAGTTTGGAGAACTCCTGGTTGACCAGCCCGACTAATAAAAAATAACGAAGTTTTACTAAACAACAAAATAATTTTCATTATGCTAACCACTTAATGTTAGAAAATCATAGTTTTAATGATAACTTTAAAATGTTACATAATGAAAATAAATCTGAAAAATTAAATCTTTTAGAGAGCCTAGAAATCAATAAAAGATAAAATCTTTTGCTTTGCAGTTATTAAACGTATATTGCCCTCCTTGACGTTGAAATATGGTTTGATAGTTTCACACTATCATTTTTTATGGTATTATTATTGGTACATATGGTATTATTATTATAAATAAATAAATAAATAAATACACACTTTATTTAGCATATGCAGCTAATAGTAACAAAACAAAATCAATATACAAAAAAAAATAAAAGTAAGAAAAATTCTAAAAATCTTAACAAAAGAAAATACAATCAAAAGGCAATAACCAACATTGTTCAAATGATAAAACACTCTATTGCTTCAAATAATAATTTAACTGTGTATTAAATACATGCACATTAGGAGCGCTCCTTATGTGGGCGGGCAAAGCATTGAAGAGACAAGCACCTTCCCAAAACAATGTCTTCTGGATAGCAGTAGTTCTCACAATTGGTACATCATAATTGTTCTTAGAACGGACATCGTAAGAATGCATATTTACTCTTTGTACCAAAAAAGTATTCAAATAATGGGGCAACAAATTATGTTTTATTTTATATATCAATCGAATGTTAGCCCCTTCAATGGCCCGCGCAACTGAAAACCAATCCAATGACCGTAACATTACCTCTATCGGTGTATATCTATTACAGTTCAATAGTACACCCATAGCCTTGTTCTGCTGTATTAGAAGTCTACCAATACTCTCCTTATTACATGATATCAGCACAGACATACAATAGGTAAAATGGGGTAAAACTATAGTATTATATACAAGCCTCTTCGACCATGGTGATAAATGTGACGATATGCGACTAAAGAACCCTATTTTTTTTCAATCTTTCAACATAGATAACTGACATGATTACATTAGGATTTATGCTTATTATGATTACATTAGCTGAGGATCCAACAGTACTCCTAAGTATTTAATTTCATTTACAATTTCAATATCACAATTATTTATATTTATTTTTAACCCGAACTCATTAAATCTTTTGCAGTTTGCTTTAGACCCTATCACCATGCACCTTGTTTTCAGTTCGTTTAGTTTAAGTTTACTTTTGCATAGCCATCTAAATAGTATTGCCAGTTCACTATTCAATGTTTCAACCATCTCAGGCAAATTCTACCCAGACACAGATATGAGAGTATCATCTGCAAAAAGACTAATAAAACATTTATCCAATATTGTAGAAATATAGTTGATATATATCAAAAACAGCAACGGGCCCAAAACACTACCCTGAGGAACACCCCACGCACTTTCCCTCTTTGCCGACACTTTTCCCTCAACCCTCGTCCTATGATGTCTGTCTGTTAAGTAACTCTTGATCCATTTTAAGGCTTTCGATCTTACACCATAACTTAATAATTTTTTACACAGTATATCCCGGACAATAGTTTCGAATGCTCGCTTTAAATCTATAAATACACTAAGCACAGTTTTTCCGACCTTTATATCGCTCCTCCATGTTGCGCAGACATACTGAATAGCCGTTTCACAAGAATGTTTTGTCCTAAACCCTGATTGAGCAGAAAATAACAATTTATTGGTTTCAAAATAAGTTTTCAACTCTGTACATACTATAGTCTCAATCATTTTATCAACAACAGGTAATAAATTAATTGGTCTAAAGTCACTTGGTATACTAGGCTTTGGTATTTTTGGAATTGGTACAATAATGCTGGTTTTTAAGTCCTCAGGAAATGTATTATTTTCAAAACTTGTATTAATTAAGTACAATAAAGGATAACCGATGACACAAAAAATTTTTTTCATTAACCTTATCGTAATTTCATTGTCACTCGTACTTCGGCTGTTTAAACTAAATTCAACTTTTCTTAATTTGTTTAGAGTAACATGTTTAAACTCAGAAAAATCGTGAGTCTTGCATACTTTGACATCACTGCTCCAGTCCTGCTCATCAATACTCTGTTCTACTTCATTCAAACTATCGAAGTAAAAGTTATTGAAGTTCTCCTCCGTAGGTCCGTAGTGAGTATCAAAGTCGATTCGCGAAAAATCGGCACGCCCCTTACCATTGCCCAGCAAATCCTTCATTGTTCTCCACATCTTCCTCCCGTCCCCCATACAAGCATCGATATTATTATTAAGGTACTTTTTCCAATACCTATTCTTTTTACAATACCCTGAAGTTTAAACTGGGTACCAATAATCTCATGATCGCTTATCATCGGAAAATCTCTAACAAGCTCCACAGCTCCAAAATCATTGGTAATTATGTGATCAATCAGTGTTTGTGAGATACCACTATTGTGGGTTTTCCTAGTAACAATCTGTGTGAAACCTGCTCCACTGATAATGTCTTTCAACCTTCTAGACTCACTGATGTTCTTCAATATATCGATATTTATATCACCCAGAAGAAAGGTTTTATTTCTTTGAAATTCATTGTCACTTAGATTGTCTCCCAAATTGTTTAAAAAGTCACCTACAGAGGCACTAGGCGATCTATAGCAGGCCGCTACTAAGAAAAACAGCTTATTTATCTGTATCTTAACTGTTACGACCCAGTAACCTGGTTAGAACTGTCTCGACAGAAACCACCCAATATTTCAAGCCATATTTAATATAAATAATAGCACCCCCCGTATGACGACTATCCGAATAACAGACAACAGCCGTATTTCCAGTTATGTTAATTTCGTTCTCTTCTACATCTCGTGTTACATGAGTTTCAGTAACACATAATATCCATGGGTTTCTATCTTCTACAAACTGCCTCAGCTGCAACATGTGGGTCGTCATTCCCTGTATATTAATATGCAATATATCTGTATTGCTAGTGGACGCACTGAAGCAATCAAGTGGTTGCTATGCATACTTAGTTCTGTTCTTCATTCTTTCAACAGCTCGTTTATAACATTCGCAATTTTTATCAAACACTGTGTGATCATATTTAATATGTGGTATATTCAGGACATCATGTGCAAATTGAGAATTAGTACACTCCTTTGTATTTGAATTACATTCTGAGCTTTTATGATGTTTGTTACATAAAGGACAAACATCTTGTTGACTGCACTTTGCCGCTTTATGTCCATACCTCCAACACTTGTAACATCGCAGCACTCCCAAATATTCATAGACTGGAAAACTGTCCCAGTCAAAGAAAACTCTCTTACTACTCAACATGCACTTATAGATCTCTGCCGACACCTCCAGTATTATATTACACAGTTTATTTCCTTTAGCCTAAAAAGTCTTCATTAGTTGCAATATATTTATCTTGAACGCCAACCACAATTATTCTGGGGTTAATATATTTAGGTATTTCTACCTCATAATTATCGGATAATTCTTCTATTGCTGTTATTTGCAGTTTCTTCAGAGAATCGTCATCCTTACACTGAATCATAACGGATCCCTGACCTATCGATTTTAATTTGTTTATTTCTACCGATAAATTGGACGGATTAATTTTTTCCGTGATCGCATTCCTCGTCGTAGTACTATTTTGTTGCTTATTTTTCGGTCTAATTATTAACGGAGGATTAATTTTATATCATATTCCATGTAAAATCGTAGTATTCTTCGTCGTCGTAATAACTGTATCAAAATATTGTTTAGTATAACTTCTAACTCAAGCAGTTGTACAAAGATCTGGATATTGTGAACTAGGTCAGAGTTCAGCAATTTAGGTGGGCGGGACACATGGTGAGAATACCAGAAACTGGATTTAAAGAAAATTATATAGGCGTGAATAAGTGAAAACAGGAAAAGAAGTAGACCTCATGATCATGATAGCAGGATAATGTAAGAAGCTATGCTTAAAAAATACTACACATCAAAAATTGCCACGGGGCAGCTGGAGATAGATCCGGTTAGAGGCAAAGATTGATGGAGGTGAAGGCTCACATTTACTTTCAATAAGTTTGCTATAATGAGTTTGATTTAATTTTAATTGAAATCCTAATCACTTAGATCTTGATTATTTTAAGCCGAAAACAGCGAAAGTCAATAAAATCTAGGTTGTGCTGGCCTTATCTTCTCTTAGGTAACATCAGGATATTTCTATTTATTAGATAACACTTTTGTTGATTGCTCTAGTACAATAACTTTATCTAGTTTAATAAGGATTAATATAATGAATCCAAATATTAAGATAGATAGAGAGAGGTGAGGGTAAATCATGACTCTAAATAAATGTTACACATTATTAAGGAATAAAATGTGTTCTCCTGCGTCTTCTGGAGATATTTGTCCAATCAGATTCTTGAAAACTAATATTATTGTATATTGATATAATTTTTATCATTAATACATTTTTTAATCATTGCTATAGATGGCTGATGATTTGCAAACCATGTTTATGACTGCTAAAATAAAGAAGAAAACTATTATACCGTCTTTATCTATTTTTTTACTAAATTTTCGAAGAAAAAAATATGTAATTTATATTGAGACAACTACATGCGTATGCTTAGTAGTGTAATATATATATATATATATATATATATATATATATATATATATATATATATATATATTTGATTTATTTCAATGACAATTGCTTAATTTTGAGTAACTACTACTACGAGCTCATCTGTAGTTCCCGGTACTTATTAATTAGGTGGTACTAACTCTATTCAAACAATATTAAAAAAGTAAAGAGAATTTAAAGGTAATCGACTAGGATGAAAATAAGTAAAATCATCAATATTAAATCAGATCGAACGGCAAATTGTCTATTTGCTGACGGTAGCCAGAAAAGTAGGTAACTTAAATATAGAAACGAGAAACTTTAGCTCTATACGAAAATATAATAAAAATTTACTAAGCTGGCTTTATTTTTTGATTGTCTCTCCGCTTGTCTGTCCAGTATTGGGGTATCCAAATACCATGAGTACGCCTACGGGCAATTCGATGTGCCTATCCTGGAGTAACCAAATAAACTGACCGGTTACTGTGCAAACTGGTCCCAAAAAAGAGTATGGTTTCGGCAATGGTCGGAATTCAAAATAATTGGTTCTTCAATGGCCTGGCCTCTGATTGACCGGATTCTTTACTGACCGGGCCGTAAAACCCTCTACAAGAATATCAGAAAAAATAAGCCTAAGGATGGCTTGGCCAGCTAACTTACATACCTCTGTCGGAAGGATAAGGCGCAAAAACGTCCGCTCACCTCGAAATTTGGTGTTGGACTGTCTTGGCCTTGTCGTAAACGATACAGATGCTCTTTCAAATACAATTCGTCCGAAATGATCTTACTAGTAGTGATCAAGAATTTTTGAACGCTACAAACACTTCAAAATTTGCTTAGACTGGAAGGCTTTTCCTCTATCTGTTATTATACGTTTTAGGGTACCTAGTTTATAAAATACTGCAGTGGGGGCTTTTATGCTATATCCTCTAGTTTTTTTGTTTAATAGGGCAGAATTGTACAAATTTAGTAAAAACCTTGAATTTAACTAGCGGTCTAGCGTGATCAATATGCCACATATCTAGTTTTGTTAATGGTTTAAGTTTTTGCTGACACATACCACTCTTTTTACAACTGGACGATTTTCCTAAAACACAAACCCTACAGTTTGAAAAATATATACGTACTGTTTTACTTAACTGGAGCCCAATCAAGTCTTCTCGTATTTTTAATATTTTATTACCACCGATATGAGATGACTTATCATTGTACAATTTCATACCACGAAGGCGCGCTGATATGGGAACAACACAACGATCATGTTCATAATTTGGGTGTGTGTCTAAATTGTCCTTCACTGTATATCCAGGTACACTATTTATTTTATTGATTATAGATTGACAGAATAAATATTCTGCTTGACATTCACTAATTCTCTTGTTTGGGTTACTAACATAAGTAGCTCGGGTGATTAACACGTGTTTTAATAGACCGTTACAGCTTGGATAATTTACAAGATACATTTGGAACCCGATCTATATTCAATTTCAAAATTATAGTCTTTTAACTTAATCCACTATCTTGCAACGCGAGGATGTAGTTCTTTCTATAGAGCTGTTGCTCGTTCAAAGTTACAATATGTATGGATAGTAAATTTTATGCCATAGAGGTAAGCACGAAAATAGTGCATAGCTTCCACGATAACCAAACAGTTTCTTGATCACATGAGTGATACAGCGACTCACAGTCAGTAGTACGCTTACTATAATATGCCACAGGATGTACAGTACTATCATCGTCTCTCTTCAATAACACAGCATGTAATCTCAACGAACTTACACCTGTACGTAATTCTGTTTGTAAGTCCGGTTTAAAAATGTTTAATATAGGTTAATTCGTTAATCTTTTTACCAAGTTCAAATGAAGTTTTTCACACTCATCTTACCATATATATGGTTGCCCTTTGCGCAATAGCGTGCTTCTCGATGCAATTAAATATGCAAATATCCTTATAAATCTCCGGAAATATGTAGTCCAAAAATTGTCGGCCACCTTTTATATCTGTAGGAGCGACAGTTTGTCTTCCTTCCTAGGACTCGGCTTTACAGTCCTGCCTCCGAATATAACACCCTAATATCTCAAAACCTTCATCAATCGTTTTCGTGGGAACAACACATCGTCAATATAAAAAAACGTAATATGATCTTTTCTAGAGATTTATCTATAGCACCTTGGAAACAAGCTAAGGAGTTTACGCCAACGAAATGGCATGGGGTTCTATTCATAAATCGTTCGAGTTGATATTTCGAGGCCTCTTCAATTTCATTTTGATAAAATCCTGATTTCATATCAAGCGTACAAAAATAAACAGCTTTTGCAAGCACCTCATTTGATCTTAAATGCGAGAATCTTGTGTCTCCATTTCTTTTCTTCACACGCAATATTGGGCTTGCATATGCAGATTCACATTTTCTAATAATCCCATCTTGTAGTTGTTTTTCTACGATTTGCTTAACTTGTAATCTTTCACCATAGGATAGGTGACAAGATCGAAAAGCAACGACTCAAAAAGCTCTGAGTCACACAGTATTATTTTTAACTTACTAGTTGCCACAGCGGGCGGCATTTGTTCTTATGCATCTTTAAAAATTGATTCAAAAACATCAGTTACTCGCTCGTTCATTCCGGACAAATCCAGATTATTTTAATCGAATGTGCGTATAAAAAATATGCAGAAACACATGGCCCGACGCAGAGATCAGAGAACCAACGAAGGTATATAAAATCACTGGTATCTACACGACGGTCATCCAGGTCGTTATGCGAGGGTAGCAAGACAATGTTTAAACGGTATGTTTCAACGGAGTCTGTGGACGTGTTTGTAAACATGCAAGACAAAGAAAATTTTCTAAAGAAACGAAAAATCATGAGAGATTTATCTACCCGATATTTACAGGGCTTCACAATAGATTGGCAAATTTGGATAAACGAGCCGCTTTCTAAGAGGAGAAGGCTGTTTTTGTTTCACGCCAGAAAGTTGAAGAAATACCAAGACTACAATTACCTTTGGACGAGACATGGAAATATGTACATGAAAAAGGGAGAAAAAGGTAATACAATTAAGATAATCAACATGTAGACTTTGGAAAACTTAGAAAAGTAATATTCTACCGAATACTTGGAAATCGCTAGTGGTTTTGTGTTTTGTGTGCTATTGTGAACAGTTTTAGTTTGCAAACTAACAACTTTTCCTGTGTTTGGATCATGAGATTCATTTTTATTGTCTAATTGCAGGATTTTACTTTGTTGGTGTTGGTTGTTACATAGTTTTTCTATTGCCAGAGTACATAGAAGTATTTGTGAAGCATTGCACCCTGTTGCTTTATCCTGTAAAGGCTTGTATACAGGTTTCTATTGATGTATAACGAATATATTGTTTTTATAGCATTTACGAAAGTTTAAAATTATCTACCACAGTAAAATTGTTTTTTAATATTTTTATTAATTTCTTGTTTTTTTGAAGAAACTTTAACTCTAATTAATCAATTGAAACGTGCTATTGATTTGTATGTTGGTAATATTAATGTCAATAATGTTTGTTTGTATGATATTGAACATGAAATAACAAAACGAAATGGGTTAAATATTTTCAATTTAAATATTAGAAGTTTAAAAAACCTAGATGAATTATTATCCTGTATTGTTTCGCACAATATAACAATCTATATTCTTATATTAAGGGAGACCTGGAATTCAGATAACATTTCATTTGAAATACCTGGTTATAAAAATAATATTTCCAAAAAATGTATTAATAAAGCTGAGGGTATTTCTATATATTTCTGCATATATGGTAAATAGCATTGATGTGACCAATGTTCAAATTGATATTGTAGATGAGTGTAATGTTTGAAAATCATTGTGAATAAATGCAATTTGGCACTTACTGTTATTTACAGATATTTTGACAGAAAGACACCCGTATTTATAGAGAATCTATTAAATCACTTGGATAGGTATTATGGATATATGATATGGATATATCATATGGATAGATACTGAAATATTCTGATAGATTCTGAAAGCTATATCTAACTTTGACTGTCAAGGTTATGTGATTTCATATATTATTACTGATGGTTTTAATCCATTAGCTTCAGTTTCATATCTGACGGACCAAAAACAAAATAATATTAAGAAAAATGAAAAGGTTGTGAAATGATGGACTGATACTTGTAAAGTTATTAATCATAAAAGTGTTCACTTGAATTTAAGTTAAGAATCTTCGGTCGCTGTGTTTAATGAAAGTAAAGTTGATATTGCTTTGAACAACTTCTATAAAATTATTTCTGCGGCTATCACTAATTTGTCAATAATACGAAGAGTAAACAGTAAATTCAAAAAAACTTAAATAATTTATCACTAAAGGAATTATATTTTCTATTAGAAAGCGACAAAGTTTGTTTAATAGTACCAATAGACATCCTGATAATGTTGCCCATGTGGCTGCAATATACCAAATATAGAAACATACTTAATTCTGTAATTAAGCTTGTTAAAATAATTTATATTAAAAATGAGATAAATGTTTGTCGATCTAACCCTAAGAAAATTTAGACTATAATTAATAAAACTTCTAATATAGTTTTGTTGATAATAGCATATCTTGTATTGTCGATGAAAATGGTGATGATATTTTAATAAGAATGATATTGCAAATAAATTTTTATTCTCACTTCTGTAATGTTGGTAACATAATCGACGAAACAATTTTTAAAAACAATAAAAGTAAGAAAGGGGATTGTGAAAATGAGTTTGTGACTAATTTAATAATTAATAGTGTATGAATCAATATTTTTAACTCCAGTTAGTAATAATGAAATTATGTCCGTGGTGCATAAATTTAAAAAATTCCAATAGTTTTGTTGAGCATGAGCTTTCTAATAAAATTTTAATAGAAATAAAAAATTATATTGTTGAGCCAATAACGCACATTTTCAATCTCTGTGTCAGTCAAGGAAAATTTCCATCGGGTTTTAAGAAAGCTGTAATTATTCTTCTTCGTTAGGGTGGTGATAGAAAGGTATTCGAAAACTACTGACCCATTTCACTAACTCTAACGCTTTTCAAAATACTTGAGAGTTGCCTTAAGGTGTGATTGGTTTCCTTCCTTGATAAAAATAAAGTATTGTCGAAAAGGTAGTATGGTTTCCAAAAGGGCATATACATATCTCATGTACTCTTTAATGTCTCGCCGCCCTAGATATTGAAAATTACGGGGACAATAGTGGAACCTTGCCGGACAGCCGCCTCGATATGCTGGACGTTGGAAAGAGCACCAACAGCGATCACTTGGAAAGTGCGTCCAGTCAGAAATGATGCCAATAGCTTGACTAGGTTTGTTGGTATGCCCAATCTGAGCTTCTTGGCTAAGAGTCGGAGATGCCAGACTCTGTCAAAAGGTTGCTAGAGGTCTAGAAAAACTGCTTCCGTGTGACGCCTTTTGTCGAACCTCTGCCTGATCTCCGTAGCCAGCCGGGGGCGCCTGATGCACAGCAGCGTGACCTCTGCGAAAACCGAACTGTTCATTCGGTAGAATATTCTTCTCTGCAAGAACGCCGCTTAAAGCCTGGAGAATTGCTCTTTCGGCGATCTTGCCGAGGGCGCTAAGCAAGGTAATTGGCCTATAGCATATACTTGGGGACTTTTTCCTTTTTTAAGGATTACTATGATTTGGACGTGTTTCCATGAAGATGGAAAGTGTTGAAGTCTGAATATTGCGTTGACAATGTTGGTCAACTGCGCTATTTGCTTATTCGGTCGTCGTTTCAGCTTCATCGGGGAGATGCGGTCGCGACCAGAAACTTTTTTTACTTTCAAACCTCGGATAATACTATGTATTATCTTTGGCGATCAAGTAGCCCAAGTAGCTATTTGGGTGATCAAGTAGCCGAGATTAGGGGTTCCTTGGTAAGAAAGAATTTCTTGCCTGAATTTTTCAACTTTATACCTCTTTTCAACTGATGGTCGAAGAGAGGTCATCTGTTTTTGGTAGGTCACGGCAAAGAGCTCCGCCTTCTCCTCTTTGGTGACGGCATGACCTGCATCCGTCCTCAGGGGGGAATCGGCGCCCCTCATCTTTTTCACGATAAATTTGGCTGTTTTCCATAATGATCAATCAACCGTGTTGATTGACGCCATGAATTCATTCCATCTGTCATCTCTGAATTCGTTGAGAGTCTGTTGGGCCCCACTTTTGGCTTCGTTTGCACGTTGCCCGACTCAGGGTCGCCAGACAGGTGATAGCGTCTGTAAAGCCTATTTTTTATACGAATTTTCTCTTTTACCTCGAACGGAATGTCCAAGGTAGTTCGAGTTGATTCGGTAGAGGTTCTAATCGCCACGTTAGTGGCTTCTATTAGATCATTAGATAATTTATCAACCGCATCTTGCTGCATCATTTGCTCCATCATTGCCGCAGAGTTCGGCAGTTGGATCATGGGCACCTCTACGACAGCGGTGACCTTCTTGGAGGGGAGTGATGGGGGAAACCGACTTCTTGGAGGAAGTATATTCGGTGGTGATTTGGTAGCTTTTTCGAGAACTGTCTTTCTGTCCTCTTATTTGCAGGCCTCTTGGAGCACGTCTTAACATTTGCGGGGTGTGGACTGCCGCAATTCACGCCTTTAGCTGGAGAATTCTTCGGCCTTTTGCACTCTTTAGATGCGTGACCTCGTGAACATTTCATGCATTTTGAAGGCGCATGGTATTTATTTGCCATGTGTCCATATACCTGGCAATTGTAACATTGCGAGGTTTCTCCGTTGGACTGAATATTTTCTACCTTCATCTGCTGGTGAACTAAATATTTGGTATTTTAAATGCATTTTTCTTCTTTGGGAAGAATGACTTAGACCATTGCAATCGTAGGCCTTTCTTCGTCTTCCATCTCTGGATCTTGGTGGGGTGGAAGCCCAAATAAACCAACTTTTCTCAGATATTCTGTTCCGATACTCTTTCCACGACATTACACATCAGGACGTGTAGTTGTTCGTACTCGCTTTTCGTACAGAACGTATAAAAATCGATCTTCTCATTTTCCAAGAAAGCCGTCAGTTGACGATAGTCATTACAGATGTTTGGCAGGATTTTTACACCTTCTGGGCGGTTCAGCGCCATATCGCTGGAGATTTTAGTGACTTTGATGAAGGTCATCACTTTCATGTAATCTTTCTTAGGTCGTACTACGACCGGGGGGACCTTTTAGGTATTTACCTCTGTCTTATTCAGTTATTTATTGCCCGGTATTTGGGCAGGTTTAACACCATTCGGATCTGCCTCTACGGCGGTCTTTTTCTTCGATGCTTCTTCTTCAGTTATTTCCTCGTTCGAAGGGGACCTTTGCCTCCAGTATCCCAATCTTACGGATAACGTTGCGTAAGTTCCTCTATATCGGACTCGGGATCCGATCCGATGGAGACCATTTCTTCCTCGTTCACCATTTTTAATGTCTCCGGGACAGTCAATATGGGTGAAACGAATCTTGTCTCTGGTTTTTTGGGGCTATTCTTAGCCGCCTTTTTATTTTTCTTATTTTCAGTCGTTCCATTGGTGCGGGCGGTCTCGTTACCCGCTTCTAGTCGATCGATTTTGACGGTCAGCGAAGCTGTCTGACCTTTTAGTTCCTTAATCAACTCTTTGAGTTTAAAGATGGTTTCATTTACACCGCGACTGTTCAAGCTCAACCTGGAGGCCGGCTATGACTTCATCGGGCCCGGAGATCGGGCTCGACTTCTGTGTCGCCATTTATGCCCACAATGCCATAGAATATATTAAAAACATATTCAAATAATCAAAAATAGCACATAAAATGTTAAAATGGAGACTTCAAACCCTTAAGATATTGTATTCAGTAACTAGATGCCCAAAGACTATCCTAAGACTTATCGTCCAGGATAGTCGTAGAAATCTTCTGCTGAATTAGCTAAAACCAGCACTACCCACTTCACACGTTCGCATTTAAGCGAAATACACGCACTAAAAACTGTAGAATTCAGCAATTTCTAAAGAAACAACCAAAATTCCAGGAAATTCGTTGGGTGACGTCACCAGGTGACGTTTCCGCTTCACCCTGGAATTTAGGCTAGCCTGTGGCTCCTATCTATCTAAAATTAACTGCCCGAAAGGGATCTGAATGTTTTTGGGATTCTATCTATCCTCGGAAGTGTCGGAATTTCCCCTTTCTTTTGCGGGGCATAGTCCGACTTTAATGAAACGGGGTAACAACAAAATCCAGAGAAACTTTGTGGAGGTTACCTGGGAAAGAGACCTTGTCTTTATCGGAAAAAGGAGTCTGGTCACGACCAATGCCGGGCCAACGACCAGTGGTTGTCATCGGTCCGCCATTTGGATCGGGATCTGGGAATTGCCATAGCGGATTAGCTTTGTAGAACTTATGTAAGCTGAAAATTCGAGAAGCTTGAGCACCATAGGCTTACTGCCACGGAGATTAGGGGGGATTTATTGGGGAAAGATGGCTCCAAAGGAAGTACGGAGCGCTGTGCTCAACTGGACCTGAATTTGGTCGAGTATGATTTGCCTCACAAGCCCAAAAATTGGGTTATCTTGTGGATCGGGCATGGTCGGAACAGAGTTCCTTTGGGACCCCCACACGAAAGTTGGTGGGAGTATTACAGGAGGAGAAGGATTTTGGGTCTTGAATACAGAGGTTCAAAGAGGCCTCTCGGTGAAAACTTTTTAGCCTTCTCGGAGACGCCTCGACTGGGTCTCGCTTTGCAACCTTGGAAGTTCAACGTATGCGAACTCCCAGCAAGTGGGTGGTGTGCTGCGATCCTTCTTGGTTTCCCTGGATGAGTGCTCACCTACGCACTTTACGCAGGCTAGATCAGCATGGCACTTCTTGGCCGAATGGCCGAATGGCCGAATTTCTGGTAACGAAAACACTGTACTACTCGGGCTTTCGACCGCTGAGCTCCTATCTTGACATTTTGGTCCAAGAATTTCTTAATGTTGTGGATGCCTCTGCCTGATGGCCGCTCGATATTCTTTTGGTATCTGGGGTTGCAAAAGAACCCCGTCAGGCTTTGTGATTGATCTCGAGAACAAGATTCCGTGCTCTTTGCAGATCTTCCTGTCCTGCATGTACACAGTCTTATCCTAGAGAACTATTGGTGGGACTTTGGAAGTCCTCTTCGGCTCTGAAGATCCAGGCTTTTTGAGAGGAGGATAATCCTCTCTTACCGACGTGGCTCCATGCTTCAATTTCCTTGGTTTGCGGGTCACCTTTTGGTAATCCTCTAAACCGGAGGCCGAAGAATGGCCTCCGTCAATTTGCGCGATCGCGGCGGAACTCGCAGCAGCACTCGCGTCATCGTCCGAGTCTGTGACCGGTTCTTCCATCATTCATTTCTTTTTTCTCCATCCGTCGATGCTTTGATAAAAGCATCGGAGTATTTATTTGCCAGGCTCTTCTTGAGTTTCTGCTCCTCGCAGTCGATTTTCTTCGGATCTTCGATGAAATCGATGAGCTTTTTACGCAGCTCATCATTCTCATCTGCCGCGAACACGTTCATTTGCAATGCGTATCTCAACTAACCCTCCAAGTCAGTGATACGCTTTTCTTTATCATCGGCTTCGCGTCGGAGCACCTTCCAGGCGTCTCCGTAATGGTGAACCACTTAGGGTCTGCTATCACTACTTTCCGCGTTACTTTTTTCAATCGCGTATTACTGTTCTCGAAGCGCACGCCCAAGAGATGTTACCTCTTCAAAGTCTCGACCCGAACTTACCAGGTAACGCTAGGCACTCGGATAGTATCAGAGTACAATAGCCAATAGGAGCACAGAAAAACACGTCTACACTCTACGGCATCTCAGATTGGACTAATTAAAGACCGATAGAATTACCCTTTTGTTTTGCTGATACACAAAATAAGGAGAGCAGACAAACCTCACCGATTCCAATTAAAGCATCCGCAGTGTGCGGACGTCTTTTTCTGAGCTCCGATTGGTTACTCAAATTCGACTACTCTAACTGCAGTGTGGCGTGACTTGTGGACTCTGTTTTTGGCTTTCGGAGAGTACAGACGTGTTTCTGGGCTCTCTCTAAGCTGAAAATAGAGTAGTGGGGGTAAAAAGTGGTGTGAACCGTGACGTCACAAAAACCGTTAAAAACTGTTAAAAGCCATCATG
>JARFXV010002156.1:5000-69241 GCA_031761425.1 Cosmopolites sordidus | reverse complement strand
ACAGTCACTTAAAAAAATAAGTTCCATTTAAAACATATTTTTATTAATATTATTATTATTATATATCAAATATAATCAGGGATATGTCACGTACCATGTGTAAAGCCTTCAAGTAAACAGCTCGTTTAAGATTTAATAATTTATGGATAAAGTTTTCCCGAAAACTGAAGACCGTATTTCACCCCAACTAGTGCTGCTTTTTGTCCTCCAAAACGTACGTGGATTAGTTAAGTAGTTAATTTAGATTAATGAATTAAATTTCTTCTAAACAGCCAACCAAGCAAGCAAATTTTTTTATGTAAGGAAGTTATTAGACTAGTATAATAATAAAAACAATTATCAACAAATATTAAAAAATGGCGACACCGGAACCATTCTCGCGAGACATGTCGAATTTAATGCGCCTTTCCTCACTCACCTCAAATTTGAATCTGAATTTAAAAAAAAAAACAAGATTCACTTAAGGGGATCTATTCTAGTCTAGAGGCACAAATTTCGGACGTTTTTTCGAGCTAAGAAAATACATAAAAAATTAATACAAAAATTAAAAATTTAAAACTCGAAAATTATCGGCTAGTAAAGGGGGGGTAGTAAAAAAATCCAACGGATTCTTAATCAATAAAGATATCTCTATCGCCCCTACCTTGGAGAAGTCAAGAAAAAATGTTTTCACAAAATGGCGGCCGTTTAAAAAAAATCACATTTTTTTAACAATTTCAAAATTTTTAAAATAGTAAAATTAAATTTACTTTATTTTTAAAGGTTTAAGCTTTGAAAATACGCAAACGAAAAAAAAAACGATTTTTCAAAATTCTAGACTAGAATACCCCTTAATCTACATGATTATAGTTAAACTCGAAGATATTTACCACTAAACACCGAAACGCCTCTTTAAAATTATCGCCGCGCGTTTCGCTAGCCATTTTAGCATCATCAGGAGATGATTTAATCAGTGGCGGCTCGCGGGTTTATTAGGTAGTTTAGCAATTAGGCTTTTGAATAAAAAATAATTATCGATTTTTTTACCTTATTTCAAAACTTTATCATAAATAATATTGATAATCGATGCGAAAAACTTTTTAAAAACTTGTTACAATTAATTATAATTGAATTAAAATGTATAAAATTTACATAAAAATCACGTGACTACGAACGCGCCACGATTGGCTGCTATGTTTGTGACGTCGTCGACGGCTTTTATTCGTATATATACTATCAAAATTATTGTTGCTTAAGTGACAAAGGGTTCATAAAGGCTAATTCGAATAATATACCTGCAGTGGATATTTTTATGGGCACAGATTTTCTGAAAAATGACATTTGGTTTAGTTCAGCTGAAGTTCGAGGTGCTAAAACATCGATGTAAGTTTTTTAAAAAATAATAATGTAAATGTAAATAAGAAACAAAATATTTCTATTAAATAAAGTAAAGTAAAGTAGTTTGGATTAGAGGCGCATCAGCAACTAGGCTATTTAGCGACTGGACCTACAGCTTAACGTGGGTTCCGAACCACGGTCATCAGCTTCCGACAAACCCAGGCCAGCACCCCCCTCGGGCTATAAACCCTTGGTTATGTGCCTACCCATAAGTCTATCAAGAAACCTACCGACTGGCGAGTGACCAACGTAGAACACTTCTCAGAAGGCATCCGGCCTTACCCAGCCTTTAACTGGCGTGACTGAGGGGTAATTCGTAGTCGGATTTTACACTCTTGCCTAGAAACAATCACAGACATTTAGGAAAGATAAACGGACAGAAGAAAGAAAAATAACCATCCGAGCGCTGGAATCGAACCAGCTACCGCTCCAGCGCGGATTCGGCAAAGCAGACGCGCTTACCGCCGCACCAACGCGACCGGCTCTATTAAATATAATTACACTATTTGTAGGGCGTCACGAGAGAGTTACGGTGACAAGGCTATAGGTTTTGTACAACTTAACGTAAAAGTACCTGTATGTCCAGCACATAAAGTTCGAACTAAAGCTTATATAGTTACCTAGACTGTTAAGGGGGTATTCTAGTGTAGAGGCATGAATTTGAGGTGTTTTTTCTGGTGCTATAAATAAAAAACAAAAAATATTTTTACTATCCATTTTTTGACCAGGCGTTTATTAATGTTTTAAGAATACAAAAAAAAAGTCAAAAAATACAAAACTGAAAATGTTATATGTTGTTGAAGTGGGGGTACAAAAAAAACGGCGCGCCAAACTTGTCACGATTGCAAACTTTCTAATGATTTCAAACAAAAAAAAAATAAAAAGATTATTAATTTAGATAAATGCTGCTATCGAACTAAGAAAAAGTGGGAAAAAACATTTTTTTGCTAAATTACGGGGGTCCGAAAACATGATACATTTTTTTAAATTTTTTTGTACTTTTCTGAATTTTTTAAAAATAGTAAATTTTTTTATTTTTTTATAATATTAGTTAGTGCGATAGAGGCATGTATTGAGAAGGACTCATACCAAATTTCAAGTAAATCGGTTCAGTAGAACTTGAGAAATCATGCCAAACGTTTTGAAAAATGTAGTTTCGAGAAAAACGCGTTTAAAGTTTCGGGTAAAATTACGCCCGGTGTCAACCATAAAATGACATTTTTTACTTACATTTCTTCAATCCGCGATTCTTGCTCCATACATGGGGCCTTCCTCTACTTCAAAAAAAGCATTTTCCGCATTTCTTTCTTTTAAAGGAGCAGTTCGGGCTTTTTTTGAGGCGTTAGAAGTTCGGATTTCTGAACGATTAATCCGGGCATTATCTCGTTTGGTGGCGAACGCGTGAGCTTCTGGACCAATGTCCATCCCCATAAGAGACATCATTTTTAAAATAGGAATGAAGCCTTCATTAAATATGGAAACTGCAATAAAAGTTGCCATTTCTATTAAGTGTGTGCCGTCAAGTATATGTTTTGGCGCAAAAGTCCAAATTAATGAATTCAGGGACTCATTATTTATTCTGGGTCTCAGAACCTAAGCATCGAACCAATAAATCCTCTGAAGATAAACTCTCGTAGATCAGCTTTATAATTTCTAATACGTTGTCAGACAGAGGCGGGGTTTTCGTGGTCAAATTCTTCAGATGTACCTTCATGTACAGCTTTTTGCCATTTACACCAGCTTTCTGGACCAGGTGGGCAATACAAATGTTGCGGATTTTCATTTGTAGAACTATTATGATAGAAGGTAGCCCAAATTGCATTTTTCATGTCCTCTATGGAATCCGGATGCCGGCGAATCGCTAATCCATAATATAAAGACAGTTTATTTATCACTTTATCGGTTAATTTCCCTGGACCTTTTTCCGCCAATTCCTTTGCCTTTATTTTCGTTTTTTGCTTTCCGTAATCTTGCACCCATTCTTTTTTGTACATAGTATAGGTATTTACGACCGAAGGGGACCGCAGGTAGACAGATGATCCCTAACGTCTTTTGTTCGATTCGTTCCAGCCGAGCCAGTATTGAAGTCGTGTAACTAAAATAGCGATATCTCTGGAAATAATTAAAATTTTGACCATTCCTTTTGAGGACATATTCTTGAAAAGCTAAGCTTTGAAAATATAAAAAAAAAACGATTTTTTCAAATTTCTACACTAGAATACCCCCTTAATGAAAAATTAAGAAAAGTTCAAGACACTCAATGTCACGATTGTGCATCTTCAGCAGATAATAAATACTCAAAACAAAAAAATTATATCTTATATATTTGTAATATTGGTAAAAATAATGAAAAATGTTAAATATTGAATAACCAACAGATATTTTCTAGTTTTGTAATTATTTTTTGAGCGAAAAAAAACAATATAAAGCATAATTAGAAAAACAAAACACATACATACTGTTTAAATATCTAATTTTATTTCAGTAAAGAATATACTTCCCCCAACTAGGATAATATATTACAATAGATTATAATATGTAAACTACATTAATAATCAATTCAGAATTAAAACAATCACTATCCAAAATGATATACATATTTGTTTGATTGCTTTCATTGAAGTTTGCAATTCTTTTAAAACCACACCGATTCTTCAAACCACCACACTAAACTCTATTAACAATATCTTCAAAAAAAATCCACCCATACTACATTATTGTTTTAATTAAAGTTTTCAGTATTTTTAAAACGATATCGATTTTTCGCCTTACATGATTTACAAAACAGTTCATTAAACTCTTGATTTAATAATATTTGCAAATATAAATAAATGGGGCTGCTAACTAACTCTAATGCATAACCAGCTAGGTGGTAAATCTCTTTGAGTTTAGTGTTTCACACCAAAGGTTCCAATAGAAAAAAATTATGTTTATAGCTAGTGAAATACGTAGGGGGTTTTGAAAATATTGATTTTTGTCTGATTAGCGAATATCCAAATAAAAAACGTCAAATTTTCGGCAATAAAAACGACACTTATTTGCTAATAAATAATGTTAAAATTAACTTATCGAAAATTTCGCCCGTATTTCACTTCGAAATGTTATTTTAAAAATATTGTTAAAAATTCGCACGAAAAGAATACAAAGCGTGCCGTTTTAAAAAATCGTGTTTAAAACATGATATGCGTTATAAACATGAAAAATTGGAAGGCGCCTACAAGAGCTGCAAAGGGGTGGCGAATCATTTGGCTTGAAAATAAACCGGAAAAAGAGCCAGGTTATGTTCAATAACTTCGCTCAGGACAGAATTTCAGTTTCAGGAAGGGATTTGGAGATTGTGGACAGCTTTATACATCTTGGGCGGAGGATTTCAATGGAGAGGAATACCGCCCGGGAGGTGAAACGGCGTGTTAAATGTGGCTGGCAGGCTCAACATAGTGTTTAAGAGCAGACTCCCACTTTGCCTGAAAAAAAAAGTTTCCGATCAGTGCGTTCTACCCGTTATGACATACGGAAGTGAAACCTGGACACTCACATCGCAATCAATTCAAAAACTTCGGGTAGCTCACAGGGAAATGGAAAGATGTATGCTTGGTATTATAAGATGAGACAGAAAGCTCTGCGCATGGATCAAGGAACAAACGAAAGTCTGTTACATCATGGGAAGAGTAAAGCAATTGAAATGGAGATGGGCAGGCCATATAGCGAGGCGATGGGACGACAGATGGACCAAGGCAAACCTGGAGTGGATACCGCTTGATCGCAAACGTCCGCGAAGAAGACTGAAAGTACGATTGATTGATGACATCGTTAAGTGTATTGGACCCGAGAGGCAGAGGAAAGTCCAGGACCGTGAAAGTTGGAAGCATGCTGAAGAGGCCTTCATCCTGCAGTGGATCGATACCGATGATGATATATATAAGTATGGGTTGTTGACTGTGGATGGGGTCTTCCTATTCTTGATGGGAGAACGTATGTCGGTATATATATATATATATATATATATATATTATATATATATATATATATATATATATATATGTATGTATATATATATATATATATATATATATATATATATATATATATATATATATATATATATATATATATATATATATATATATATATATATGTATGTATGTATATATATATATATATATATATATATATATATATATATATATATATATATATATATATATATATATATATATATATATATATATGTATGTATATATATATATATATATATATATATATATATATATATATATATGTATGTATATATATATATATATATATATATATATATATATATATATATATATATATATATATATATATATATATATGTATGTATATATATATATATATATATATATATATATATATATATATATATGTATGTATATATATATATATATATATATATATATATATATATATATATATATATATACATATATATATATATATATATATATATATATATATATATATATATATATATATATATATATATATATATATATATATATATATATATATTACAGAAATCTTTCAGTCGTCATCAGCCAGAGCTCTAGACGAACGCAAGGAAAGCAGGTCGGAGAGGCAATCGGCGCCAGACCAGATCAACTGGCCAAAGGGTGAAAGGTTTCTGTAATATTTTCCCTCCACGGTTCCGTTACGCTACCTTGTGGGCATACCTGGTACTATACCCGAGGTTCCAGGCAGAATGTTACGAGCGGTCCTGACTGCTACGAGCATTCGCCGTATGATGGCGTGAGTTGTGTGCGATCACGACCCGTCATTAAAATGGCCAGTTGATCTGGTCTGGCCCTGATTGCCTCTCCGAACTGCTTTCCTTGCGTTGACAGTTCGGCGAAGGCGATCGGTGGCACCACGTGGAGAAAGGGTGAAAGATTTCTGTAATATTTTCCCTCCACGGTTCCGTTACGCTACCTTGTGGGCATATATATATATATATATATATATATATATATATATATATATATATATATATATATATATATATATATATAATATAATTTTAGTAATATTTTTGGTTAAATAATCCAAAAAAAATGAAAGTTTCTAAATTTAAATAATGTTACTTGTCACATGGTTT
Organism: Cosmopolites sordidus; assembly: GCA_031761425.1. Classification (NCBI taxonomy): domain Eukaryota; kingdom Metazoa; phylum Arthropoda; class Insecta; order Coleoptera; family Curculionidae; genus Cosmopolites; species Cosmopolites sordidus. The sequence goes on along the minus strand of JARFXV010002156.1, from coordinate 62,730 downwards.
AAAAGATAAAATGAAGACCCTGTATAATTTATTTTCAATTTTCTCCATTAAAAACTTTCTCTTGTTTTTAAACGATTTTTGTAAATGTGGAAAATTTACATATCAACGGAAAATCGATGTACCCCAAGCGAATGGCCTAATTGATCACGGATTATTTTCGCGAAGAGGTTTTCTCGACTCATTGGTCCAGATTAAATTATACACCAGCGAACTATGACCCTCACAACTCATTGAAAAATCACTCAACTATCAAATACGATGCATCAGGATCACTACTAGTCCTTTGTCACCAAATATTTTTTATAAATTGTGGATTATACAGGGTGATTTTTAGTGCGTTCGAACTTTAAATTCAAATCAATTATAGTTTTAAAAAAACGCTTTAGTGGTAAACCGAACTAAGAAGTAAAACATAATTTTTAGTATAAGAATAAAGTGATGAAAGAGAAAATTTATTTTTCGTCACTACCTACCCGTGACGGGAGTGGGTAATTTACGCGTTTACTACCTTCCTTGGACGTTGTGACCGTGTCTCAGGCTCCCTCTCCGAAAGCAAATCCTTAATCCTGAGAATCCTGTTCGGGATAATGTGGACGAACTTATTAAAAAAGGACCTTCAAAGATTCCGTTACATAGATAGATACAGGTGAAGCTACTAAAAGCATATTAATAACACAACGACAACGCGTATAACGTTTTTAAAAACCGAGTAGTTTTTAAAAGGATTTGTTTGTTCGAGCCGACGAAAAGAAATGAAACACGTCAGTTACGTAGGTTCAACTCAGAATAATTGGAATTTTTTATTTATTTATTTTTTTCAGTCAGTTTATGACGACAATATGTGATTACGGGGGGCTTTTACATCATATAACTTGCCTTGAAACTATTTATTTTCATGTGAAATACAAGGGTTGCATGGTAAGTACCTGGGCTTGGCAAGAAAAAAAACGTTTTTATATGTAAAATTTATTACCATCTTTCAATTTCATACACTTAGTCCAACGTTTTTCTATCTTTTTTATCCCCTTTAAAAATTGCTCCAACACCTTCAAAAATAAGTGTTCGTTGACTGTTCTGTGGTCTCTGGTGTGTGGTGACGAATCCATGTTTTATCAACATTTACGAACCGATGCAAAATATCATTGCCATTGCGTTTTAACATCGCTATATGTTCTTTTCAAGCTGACACACGTGTGTGTTTATTGTCGATTGTGAGCAATCGCGACACCCATCTTGCGGAAAGCTTTTTCATATCCAAATCAGTTAAAATATTCTGCACCGTTTTAATTGATATGCTCACCGTCTCAGCAATCTCACGCATTTTCACTCTCCGGTAGTTTATCACGATATCGTGGATTTTTTCGGTCATTTCCGAAGTGGTAACTTCTTTCGGACGCCCGGAGCGTTCAGGTGCATCATCGGTGCTTGTACCGTAAATCAGCCCCGTTTGAATTCAGCTGTTCAGTACTTTATGGTTGACAACGAAAGTTCAGAGTCCTCATTAACCTCACTGAGCTCCGTTTCAATCTCATCATTTGTTTTCTTTTTCAAAAAACAAGTATTTTATCACTGCTCGATGTTCAACTTTTTTTCCTTTGTTCCACACAAGTTGTTCTGTTCTCATTTTCCACAAAAGTTGTTCTACTTAAATGGTGGCATTTCACAAACTAAACCACGCACATACTTGACAGTTGGACAGTATTGTTGTGAAAGGTTATATTTTTTATTTTTCACTCTGCGATCGTTTATCACGATATCGTGGATTTTTTCGGTCATTTCCGAAGTGGTAACTTCTTTCGGACGCCCGGAGCGTTCAGGTGCATCATCGGTGCTTGTACCGTAAATCGTACCATATTGTTGTGAAAGGTTATATTGACGATAAATATCGCTTTTTAAATACTAGCAGCGCTGTCTCTGGCCTCGGCCAGCTCTCGTAACCTTCAGTGTCATTAATGTTTGAAAACAGTTTCGGACAAATGTCCCCCGCGGTTACTTCTGTCAAGGCCTATTCTGCCAGTGCAATTTTCTGCCGCTTTTTCAAGTCATTGAGGTTGTTTCGGGCTATAATGCACAGTTCATAACTTATTTAGTGTTAGTATTTTATTTATTATAATATACAGTCTACTTTTTCAGTAATAAACGACTAACTGCTTTAAATTACTCATCGTCTCTGCTTTACCAACCCCAGAACATGCCAATAAGGTTCATGTGATCTTACAAGCCTGATATTGTGTAAAAAAATAAATGCCATATTTCAAAACGTGGAAATCAAAGGCGAGTCGATTTTTAATCGATCCATAGCCGTGCTTGCCAATCTTGGAAAATATTGGATAATGTTTTGCAATCACCAGGTCGTTTTAACCCTTTTTGAAGTGAAAACTTTTTTAAGCGCGTTTTTGCTGAGGAATGAACGTAAGTGAACCGTCACGCTCGGGCCTTTTTTAGATGGCCGAGAAGACGTTGAAGATGATTCACGCTCGGGTGTAAAATTCTCATTTTTGAACAACAAGAAGCTCGCAAAATGTTTGTACTGACACTTTGAATGCCATTGAAAATGACCCAAACTTATTGGAAAGGATAACATCTGACGAATCGTGGTTGTTTACTTATGATCCTGAAATGAAGCACAAATCGATGCACTGGAAGAATCCAAATTCACCGAGAGCCAAAAAAGCTCGAATGGGCAAATCAAAGTACAAAACATTTCTTCGTGACCTTTATGTTCTTGCCTGTTCTCTACCTTTACGTTCTTGTTCAACTCCATGAAAGAATAAGGAAAAGAAAACGATCCGAATTGTGGAAAGATTGGGTTCTCCACCAAGACAGTGCGCTGGCTCATTCCGCATTGTCTGTCAAGAGATTTCCAGCCAAGTACAGTATCCCAGTGAGACCATCCGCCTTATTCGCCGGATCTTGCGCCGTGCGACTTCTATCTGTTTCCTAAGGTGAAATATACACTGAAATGAACCAGATTTGAATCCGTTGAAGCTGTGAAAGAGAAAGCGGTACGCATTTTGAAGGGGCTGACAGAATAAGACTTCCTGCACTCTTCCGAACTAATGGAAGATTCGCATGGAGCGTTGTAGGAATAGAGGGGGGTGTATATTAAAGGTAAATATGTATGAAATCAAAATAAAATGTTTTACAACGTTAGTCTCGTTATTTAATAGTCACACCTCATGAATAATGTACAACAATATTTTAATTTTTGGTATAATTAACTATTATAGAGGAGGGGGCGTTAGATTTTTTTCTTGTAAAGGGGTGATGGTTCAGAAAATAATAATATAAGAGTTAATATAAGATGCAAAACATGTACAGTTATTTCCTTACCGTGTATCAAAAAATACAAAAATGCAAAGTAGCTGATTTTTTGATGGTACTTGCTTCGCCTCCCTCTCCAATTAAAATTTAATCTCGACTACGTCATCGATTTTAACTCGCGAACCCGTCGACCCATCGATAAAAAACGAATTATCCCTTCGTCGTAACGGTTTATTTCTCCAGATTAGCTAAAAATAGCGAGAGAAACTTCTGCAGGTCATAATATATCCTCCTTTCCCCCTACTCCTTTCGATTCTCCCACTTTTCTCCCGATGACGTCTTAAACACCGGCATTAAACCACAGTTCTCTGCCCCTTCTCCCTTTTCCTTTCCCCACTGCCCTTCGGTTTCTTATTGGTTACGATTTTTCGGCGGATTTTTCTTTGTTTTTACATCTAGGAATGGATATTTAATGTTGCAAAAGGACGGTTTGTGATGGTTTTGGGTATTGATAAAGGTTTTTAGTGGTTCTAGTGTGGTTTTCGGGAGAGTGATGCTTTTTATGGGGTTAAATTTGGCAACGTGCTCGACTTATCATATGTTACGTAGGCCCAGTGACGGCGAGGGTGTTTCGGTTCACTAACCGGCCTTCCGGTGTGCGCAGGCGTACTTCTGCACATCGCGGTCGATATCCACCACGAACGTGACTATATTTGTATCGTTTTCCAGTATTCCTGCTTGGAGGCTATGAGCGCAACCGCTCCTGCTGCCCGAAATCACAACCGTGGGTCGCATTTTTTTTCTCGCCAAGTTATTAAATATTCGTCACCCCGAGCTCATTTTGAGGAAACCCTCATCGTTTTCACCCCCTTTTTCGAGGGTTTAACAACTTTAATTTACAATTTGATACAGATGATGGAATTTTTAAAATATCAAAATATTTATTGTCGAGAGGAGAACTATAGAAAAAAAGCTAACAATGAAAAATAAATTTTATTGGAGTAATGAGCAGGTCCGGCACGGTTATTATTTGACTTGACACAATGCAAAAACTACAGAGGAATTACCCTGTTGAATGCGTCATACAAGGTACTAACAAACATAATAAATGAACCACTGAAGAAACACACAGGAAAACGATTAGGAAATTATCGAATAAAAAGATGGACAATACATGACATAGACACACTAAAACAAATCACGCAGAAGATTTATGAACATAACGTGGTGGCACATACAGTTCTTGTGGATTTTAAGCAGATTTTCGTTAAAATCGACAGAGAACAACTCATGGAAGGCTTAAAAACATCGAACTCCCTAGAAAGATTAAAAGATTGATAAAAATGACAGTGAATTGATCTGAAACAAAGATATACATGGAACCAGGAATAACGAATAACATAAAAGCTAAAAAAGGAGTTAGACAGGGGAACGCGTTATCGGCATTATTCATGATAATAGGTGTTTCCGTTAATGTCGATTTGGTTATTTGGAAATGCATCAATACATAGAATAAGTGCATTGCATAGATGTCATAAGGCGACGAAGTTTAACAAATGCTACTCTTACACTCAACCGCCGAACGCTTTACATTATAAAGGTCTTAGAGTGGGAAAAACAAACAAAACAACGATCTAACCAAGTTACAATTCTAACAGAAAAAAAACAATTTCTAAAGCGAAAGAAACGATCACAAAAAACTGTTCATTCCTGCAAAAATATTCCCTTCAATTGAAGCCCGAAGGAGGTGACACTCAAAGATTTCAATTTATTACTAACACTGTTGTATAATTTAGGACTATAATAAGAAAAACTACGTTGGAAAAGCGAAGGCTTATGCCGGGGAACTGATAAAACTGAGACTTGCCTGATGTTCACACTGTGAATTTCACCACGAAAAATCAATTTGTCCCTCAAGTATGCCGGCTCAGAACATATTAGTTTATGCAGGAAAACGAGATAGTAGTATTTCATTAATAATTCAATATTTAGCCAGGCTAATTCTTTATACTTATGTGAGACATGATCAAACTTCCACAAATGAATCTGACTAGATTATTATGTGCTATCTCTAACTTATGCTTAGTAAAACAATCTAAACAAGGATAATATACCATATTACAATAGCTGAAGATTGGCAAAATTAACACTTCGCAAAGTTTTTTTCTCAATTTAAAGTTAATTAGATACCGATTAGCATACAATGTTCTGATTTTAAAATATACTTTCAATAACATATTCTTTACATGGCTGATGCCAAACCTCAACCTTTCATCAAATGTAAGTCCCAATATCTTTGCTTTTGAAGAGAACTGCAAATCATGAGAACCGATGTTAATCTTTAGTACATTTCTGATACGATTTCTAACATTATTGGAACAAAATAATACAACACTTGATTTACTTTCATCTATTGATAAGTTGTGATCGGCGGAATATGCATAAAGACTGCGAATATCGGCATTCAATGCCGCAGTAGGCAGATCAGGTCTAAGTGGAGAAAAAGAATGAACAAGTTGGGTATCATCAGCAAAGGATTGAATAACTGAATGATTGATACAGGAAGGGAGATCAGCCGTGTATATTAGAAATACCAAAGGTCCCAAGACAGACCCCTGCGGTACGCAGGACTGAATCTGCTGAAATTCAGAACGGTGCCCCTCCAACTTCGTACATTGACTCCTACCATGCAAGTATGATTGAAAGAAATGCTGAACATTAGTGGAAAAGCCAAAATAATTCGCTTTTGAGCTAATAGCTTTTGAGTAATCTACAGAAACCAAAGCTACTACTATCATTCCCTTGTCCTTGTTCATCAAAGTATCAATCAAATTTAACAAAACTGTGTTTGTAGTATGCGAGGCTCGAAACCATGACTGTCCAGCGGGGAGTATGGTAGCGTTATCCAGAAAACTGGTCATTTGACATTTTACAACTCGCTCTAGTATTTTTGACATTATGGGCAATAGGCTTATTGGTCTTAAATCTGAGGGGGCAAGTGGGCGAGTAACTTTGGGAATGGGAACAACGACAGCCTAGCACCATTTTATTGGAAAGTAATTACTTTCCAAACACCTATTAACTATATGTACTATATGTAGTAGGAGAACCGGCAAACATATATTTTTATCATAGACAATGTAATGCCGTCAACCCCAGAAGCGTTTGCTTTAATACCATTTATTATATTTGAAATGGTCGCAGACCCAACAAGTGTAAAATCAAAGGTAGGCTTATCTACATCCAACCTATTACTGTAATAGAAGTTTAAAATGTCTTGGTTAACACTTGCTGTATGAAAAACAGGCACGAAGTAGTCGTTAATCAAAGATGGAAGTTCAGACGTAGGCGATTTCTTAATATTCAGTGTTGCAATCTCGGACCAAAGTTTTCTTGAAGCTTCATTTTGTTCAAGATAAGCCAGATAAGCTTTTTTTTCTCTTCGAATCGAAGAGAGAGTCAAATTACGAATATCCTGATAGTACCTATATCTCTCCGGTGACGGACTTAGCTCGTAATTAGTATATGCCCCCCTTCTTTCCTTAATCATCTCTTTAATGGGATAAGTCAGCCAAGGCGCACTGGGCTTATTTACACGTACTGACTTAAAAAGGAGCATGAATATTGAACAACGAAATTATTTTATTTGAAAGGTATTCTCGTCTCGTCGTATTTATCGTCTATAGAATTAATATTATTATCTGATCTAAATTACTTGATAATAACTCCGACAGGAACAGATCTACATCAAAATCGGCAAAATTTCGAAAAGTTATTACTTTCTGCTTGAATATACGATTTAGAATCTCCAATTTACAAGTGATCAAGTAATATTTGCAGCATTCAACACAAGTATTTCACTAAACAGCTCAGGGGTATTTGTAAAAATAGGATCTAACAGAGTTGATGAAGTACTAGTAATCCTAGTAGGCTGTCTAGCAATTTCACTAAGGCCGTAAAACTCTAAACAACGCGTCAGTAAATTATTTTCTAATAGAAGATTGACATTTGCATCACCAAGAATGACAACGTTTTTATGTTCACTTAAAATCAACGGAAGAATATTTTCTATAACCTTAATCCCCTCAAACATCACTCTGCGAAGCCATAAGAACTCCAAAGCCTGTGAACTAAATTAAGTAAAATCCAACACTTCTGCCAAGTGAAAGGACTTTATATAAAATCCAACCCCTCCCCCCCTAGATCGTCTATCCGCACGAAAAAATCAGTAATTATCAATGTGAACAAGTTCACTGGGAACATCATCGGCAAGCCAAGTCTCAGTCACCCCAAAAACATCAGCAGAATCAGCCCGCAACATGTCAATAAATCCATCAAAATCACTCATCAAAGAACGAGCATTTAAAGAGCATATTCTAATAGAATTCTCATAAAATTTAGCCATAATCAATTCTGCTTTGTAAGTTAGTTAAAAAGTTTGATATACAGGACAATTTCGATCTCTGACGCTATGGTTTGCTGGAAGTTTAGTTTTAGCTTTATTATTATTAATAACACAATTGTTGCATAAATAAACATCCGAATTACAATTTTTAGAATCGTGTTTTTGAGAACACTTAAAACAAATAGCATCGTTTTTACAATCCTTCTGGACATTTAAAACATTCGATAACATTAATCGCATAGTTCGTATTGTTTCCAACCTAACCAAACATGACCCACTTGAATTAAATATTTTCTTTCCCACTTGAATTAATAGTCAAATTCGGTAATTTGACTATTAATTTAATGTCATTTATAGAAGAGAAACTGCTCAAGTCGTTAAGAGCAAATAATCCCTCGACAATAGCACTGTTGTCAGAAAATTCATCATCGAGAATAACATTTTTTATTTTTAATCTCGGGTTATGTTTTCGCGCAGGATTAACATTTAGTTTACTGCCAAACTTAGTATCTAACGTATTTTTCAACTTATTCAGATTATCCGAGTCCTTACAGTAAACAGCAACACCATTCTTGATTTTTTTCGTCTCATCCACACAGATGTTTTACCGTACCAAACTTGCTGAACTCGTTATAGTTTTCACGACGTCTTCATCGGAATTAACACTACTAGATATAACAATCAAAACAGGTGAATTATTTAAATTCTTTCTCAGCGGTTTACTGTACGTTAAGGCACTTTTATTAACGGCTTTGTATTCTAATGATTATGTTACCACTAGCGTATTATGCTCTGTTTTTGTACACAACGAGGTTTAGTTCTCTTCAATCTTCGGACATGATTTTGGTTGTCCAGCAGTTGAAGAGCTGCTGCATTAACATGGAGATATAGCCTGGCTTCGTGCTTGCCTGCAAACCTCCTGATTTCCTCCCTGACCGTTGGAATTCCAAAATCTCGATGAAGATTTAAATTAGAACTAAATCAAATTAATTTAATTACGAATAAACCAGTCTGGAATTAAATTAGCAGAAAGCAAAGTATATGTACTACGGTAAAAATTACAGAATTGTGATAAATTTAGGGTTCGGAAGCTATAAATTCCAGTAGAGTAACATTTATGTAAGGTAACTAATTCCGGACATATTTTTACAATATAATATTTATTTAATATTAACATGTAAAACTTAATGTTAATTATTAATGTTATTATTAATTAATTAATTATATTATTAATGTTAAACTGTTAATTATGTGAATAAAAAATATATTACATGAGATGTCATTCAGCGAGAAATACTTTTACTTTTTCGTCTTGTGTTCTGTAGCATCATATCTTTTTTTGAAAATCAGCAGTAGTAGACCAATATAGATGGGTTCCTGTGTCCCTGCTCTCCTGCTTCCATCGTTCTGATGTTCTGGTGTAACCTCTCTTGTTCGTCGCTTACTGCACCCAAATTTTCTGGAAAAAATCCAACACCCTACTGTATCATAGGGTTTTCAAGATTTCATCTATGAGGTTTTTATAGTTTTCATCTTGTTATCCAGAAATTCCTTCACTACACCTACAAAGCACTTCCAAGCTGCCAAATCATTTTCATTTATTTTTTCTTGAAAGTGGAAGTCACCTAGAAGCTTTCCTTGTTTTGTACTTCAAACAGAAGCTTCTTCTGTTTGAAGTACCAGTTTTAAAAAAAGTTCTCTGAAGCCAATCTTTCTTACTGTAATGTTCTTTTGTTGTCTCATACTTACGCAATACTTTGTCAAATTCTTTTGAAGTTTTGGCAATATACCTATCACTTTTAAATCCCCACAAATATTCCACTGATACTGTTCATATTTGACGCGTTTTAGTATGGTTGCAATGTTGTGATAGGTTTCTTTAACGCCATTCCAAATGTTAAAGTTATCGTGACAATATATTGTCCTGCAATGAAGCTAGTAAGTCACTATTGGTCACTATTTTAAAATCGTGTCATTTTTATGACTATTTTCGAAATGTGGTCACTATTGTTACTATTTCTCAGCTCAGAAATGGTTAGATAATTTTGCACCTCGACTCACTACCGTAAACTCGCGTAAGTTAGTAGACAAATTTGTAGAATCACTTTCAATATATGGTGTGCAATATAGATCTAAGTTGGCCTTAGATTGTTATAAATCTATGGTAAATGTGTTAAATAAATTTTCTTTCATATGGTAACACTAAAATGACGAATTTAAAAGGAAAAAAAGTCACTTTTAAGTTCAATTTTTCAAGTTACGCAAAGTTTTGGAGCATAAGAATCTTATGTTCTTTTCCCTAAACAGTGCGATTTTCCGATTTTTCCACCATTTAATTCACTGCTTTATCGCGTTCCGAAACATTGGTGTTCAATTCTGTTTCCGATCTACAAGGAATATACGCCACTGCAGAAGAAAGTAAAGAGAAAATCAACAACTTTACTTAAGAAATTGTTTCAAAACCACACCGGAAGAGAACCACACCACAAGAGAAGAAAGGGCCCCGAAGACCATGAAAACCTTGATCAGGCCCCTTTGCCTTAATTTTAGGAATTGATTATTTGAAGTTTTTAATCTGATTTTATTTTTTAAGTAGTCTACAGAGTATGGGCCCTGGTGGACCACGCGAAGTAAAATTAGATGCGTTTGTTGTTGTTAGCCTTCCTTTGCGCCCATACTGATTTCATTCATTCGCTATGAGCCTTTTTTCCTTTCGTCAGACCAAGTTGTTCCAGTCTTCCTACATTTTTCTCTCTGGCCAACCTCCCAAACTTTAACCTTGTGTCTGAAACAGTTTCTATTTTAGCTCTACTCCTATTTTCATAAAATTAAACTATTTATCTAGTTAGCCTACTTGGATTCATCCGTTTTATTTGTCCAAAAAACTTAAGTCTTGTTTTTCTCAGATCTCTATGTATATCTGTTTATTGTTTGATTTCTTGGTTTTCTCGAAGTCGGTATGTTGTGCTATTTATTTGTTTGGGGCCTAAGATTTTTCTTATGATTTTTCTTTCCTTCTTTTCAATGTCCTCGATGTCGCTCTTTCTATTCAAAATGAGCGTTTCTGCCTCATATAGACATTCTGGCTTAATAACTGTGTTGTAATGTATCAGTTTTGTGTTTTAGAAATGTATTTTTTGTTGGAAATATTTTGTGCAAGTCTCAATGCAGCTTCTATTTTTTGACATCTACCCTTATTGACTGCTTTTTCCAACCCGTTTTCCACGATTATTTCACCCAAATATTTAAATTGAGAGACTCGTCTGATGTTACAATATTTTGTTTTTTAGAAATGGTGTTCTTAGTCTGTTGCAGGTCATGTATTGTGTCTTTTCAAAGGAAATTTGGAGTCCTACCTTTTCTGTTTTTTTTTAGTTTTTCAATCTGTTTTTGTGCCGGTAATATATCTTGAGCTAAAATTGCTAGATCATCAGTAAATTCTGGTTCTTCCCAGTTTAATGGGCTGGTCAATATTCGGAACCGATTTTTTTACACACCACTCCTGTATTATTTTTTCTAGAACACAGTTAAATAAGAGTGGCGAGAGTTCATCCCCTTGTCTCACTCCAGTTTTAATTTCAGAAGACTCTGCGATGTCACCCATAGTATTACTAATAATATACTAATAATAGTACAAAGTTTAATCTTAATAAATATTCTTATACTTTTATTGTAGAAGTCTTGTCCTTTCTGATGGAAATGCTGCAAATGAGCTCTAAAATAGTGAAAAAAAATACGACTAGCTTTCACAAAAGTTTCTCAATTACCTAACCTTTAGGTAAAATGTCACTATTTTATCACTATTTAGACGAAAAATTCAATATTTTGTCACTATTTCTGTGAAAGATAATTCACTATTCTACTATTATTGACCCTCCGTCGCGTTTTCAACTAACCTTTGGACTAAAACGCTCGATATTAAAACAAAACCAAGACAAAAAACGGTGTATTTGTATAATGAAGTGATAACCTACTTTTTATATAGTATTCATTTTTTGCAATTCGCTTTTATAACAATATTTTTCCTCTTTAAGGGCTTCATTATATTTTAAACAATTTTAAATCGTTCTGCATAAGCCGGTTTCATTTTGAAAGCTGGCGGGACCTTCATAATTAGATTAGCAGTAACTTGTAAAAGTTGGGGGCGGTGGGGAAGCGAGGGGATGCTTAATATCGTTTTCCGTTTTCGGGCCGTTAATTGTATTTTAGAATTTACGCAATTTAATTTCCCTTTTCCTTTTAGATCTTTCGATAATCGTAATGTTTAAAGAAATTAGAAGTTTCAACTTGAAAGTTCCGAGATATAGCGGAACAAGAAGAGAATGCAGAATTTGCTCAGACGAAAATATTATTGGATTTTGTGGTTTTTCTTATTTTGTTCTGGTAATAGCTACAAGTCACGTGAATACAAGTACCACGAAACTCTTTTATTTTCTGTTCGCTTTTATGTCGCCCAATACTGAACATAGGCTTCCCTCAATACCACTTGAGTTTTTGTGGGACTTTTTCACAAATTAAAACAAAAGTTATTGTTAGTATCGACGATCAACAGGATGTTTAAATGTACAATCCTCTAGTTTTTCGCCAGTTCTTCCAAAACATCACACCCGCCAGTCGAAAACAAAATCCGTATACGAGGTGTGTACACCACTCGACCACACATTTTGCGTCAAAGAAGATAATGAGCATCGATTTCACTCTTGACTTGTCCATGCGAGCTTTTTTGGTCGAGGAGATGCGTTTGTGTGTCACTCAGAACTTTGTCTTTTGGTCTCCGGATCGTACTCGAAGATCCAAGTTTCATTGCCGGTTATCACAGTTCACGGCAAATCGTTACACGGTTTTCCTTCTGTTCGTGTGACAAATCCTTCGGTGGCAATTGAATGCACAGTTGATTTATGTGCGTTCGACGCCTGGGCCATCAAAAGAACACTTAACCGACGATCAGAGTTCAGATATTGTCGCACTTTGGTCACATTTTCATCGATTCGGGCCGAGATCGGACATCCAGCGCGTTGTTCGTCTTCAACGTTTTCCCGACCTCCTATGAATATTTTATGCCACTCAAACACGTGTTCTGGACATGGCTTCATCCTTGTAAGCCTTACTGATCATGTGAAAAGTCTCCGGAGCTGATTTGTTCAATTTCAATTCACACCATTGTGTTCAAAACACACGTTTTACGCACTCTTAGGTACCATGGAACGTGTCACCGGACAGCAACACGCTTTCTGTGTTCGCGCGTATTATCAAAACAACAATTTGCTTATTACGGCTCGTCGTCGTTATAGGACCGAGTATAATTTGCACGACATAAACGAGACACCAAATGTTGATTTAATAAAGAAATGGATAAAAAAGTTCGTTTTTCGTCCCTATAAAATTCAAAATGTGCAAGAAATGAAAGAAACTGATTTTATTATACGCTTTTACAACTTTGACAACTGATTGATTTTACAACTGTGACAAAGTTTTCTTCAGTGACGAGACTAACTTTTATTTAAACGGCCATGGAAACAAGCAAAACGGCAGGTACTGACCAGAGGAAAATTCCAATGAAAAACACGAAAAACCATTACATAGCCCCTAAGTTGTTGTATGGGTTGCAATGTCAGCTAGTAGCATAATTGACCCATACTTCTTTGAAGATGCCAGAGGGAAAGCGGTCAGTGTTAATTCAGCTAGGTATTGTGATATGATACCGAGGTTTTTTACACCAGTCACTGCACGAATTTCAAGGATATAACGAGGAGAGTTGGTTTCAGCAAAACGGTGCTACGTGTCATACCTCACATCATTTTTTGGAGGCTGTACAGGAATTATTCCTAGGGAAAGTGATATAGAGGTACCATAAATTATCCCCCAAGAAGTCCAGATTTAACTCCACTTGATTTTTTCTTGTGGGTTTCTCCCATTCTCCCATTCCCAACAACTTGTGCGAAACAAGATTCTTAACCTATGCAGCTACAAAAACAAAATACCACAATAGACTGGATACCGAATATATTTGTAGTAGCACGTAGTAGCAAGTTGATATTTGTAGTAGCAATGCATTATTGATCGACAAAAAGATTTGGATGCCGAACCTGATATGACACTTCAACTGTCTTCGTCTGTCGTACCATAAATTATCCCCAAAGAAGTCCAGATTTAACTCCAGTTGATTTTTTCTTGTGGGCTTCTCCCATTCCCAACAACTTGTGCGAAACATGATTCTTAATCTATGCAGCTACAAAAACAAAATACCACAATAGACTGGATACCGAATATATTTGTAGTAGCAAGTAGTAGCAAGTTGATATTTGTAGTAGCAATGCATTGTTGATCGACAAAAAGATTTGGATGCCGAACCTGATATGGCACTTCAACTGTCTTCGTCTGTCGTACCATAAATTATCCCCAAAGAAGTCCAGATTTAACTCCAGTTGATTTTTTCTTGTGGGGTTCTCCCATTCCCAACAACTTGTGCGAAACAGGATTCTTAATCTATGCAGCTACAAAAACAAAATACCACAATAGACTGGATACCGAATATATTTGTACTAGCAAGTAGTAGCAAGTTGATATTTGTAGTAGCAATGCATTGTTGATCGACAAAAAGATTTGGATGCCGCACCTGGTATGACACTTCAACTGTCTTCGTCTGTCGTACCATAAATTGTCCCCAAAGAAGTCCAGATTTAACTCCACTTGATTTTTTTTGTGGGTTTCTCCCATTCTCCCATTCCCAACAACTTATGCGAAACAGGATTCTTTACCTATGCAGCTACAAAAACAAAATACCACAATAGACTGGATACCGAATATATTTGTAGTAGCAAGTAGTAGCAAGTTGATATTTGTAGTAGCAATGCATTGTTGATCGACAAAAAGATTTGGATGCCGAACCTGATATGGCACTTCAACTGTCTTCGTCTGTCGTACCATAAATTATCCCCAAAGAAGTCCAGATTTAACTCCACTTGATATTTTCTTGTGGGGTTCTCCCATTCCCAACAACTTGTGCGAAACAGGATTCTTAATCTATGCAGCTACAAAAACAAAATACCACAATAGACTGGATACCGAATATATTTGTAGTAGCAAGTTAATATTTGTAGTAGCAATGCATTGTTGATCGACAAAAAGATTTGGATGCCGAACCTGGTGTGACACTTCAACTGTCTTCGTCTGTCGTACCATAAATTGTCCCCAAAGAAGTCCAGATTTAACTCCACTTGATTTTTTTTGTAGGGTTCTCCCATTCTCCCATTCCCAACAACTTGTGCGAAACAGGATTCTTAACCTATGCAGCTACAAAAACAAAATACCACAATAGACTGGATACCGAATATATCTGTAGTAACAAGTAGTAGCAAGTTGATATTTGTAGTAACAGTGCATTGTTGATCGACAAAAAGATTTGGATGCCGAACTTGATATGGCACTTCAACTGTCTTCGTCTGTCGTACCATAAATTATCCCCAAAGAAGTTCAGATTTAACTCCACTTGATATTTTTTGTGGGGTTCTCCCATTCCCAACAATTTGTGGGAAACAGGATTCTTAATCTATACAGCTACAAAAACAAAATACCACAATAGGCTGGATACCGAATATATTTGTACTAGCAAGTAGTAGCAAGTTGATATTTGTAGTAGCAATGCATTGTTGATCGATAAAAAGATTTGGATGCCGAACCTGATATGACACTTCAACTATCTTCTATCAAGTCTGATATCAAACAATTGATGAAAAATAAAAAACAGTTTCATACCACTCATTAGATATTTGATTATTCAAATATTTCGCTTTCCAAAAGGGTTCCGTTCTAAAAAAGTTTGAGAACCACCGTTTTAGAAATTCGGATTTCAATCCTTAGATTTTTTACCCTTGTTACAAGAAACTATTTTCTTTAAAATTATGTGAAGAATCGTTGGTTAAATTTACGAAAGTAATTTTCCTTACACCCTGTAGTTTACTCAGTGATTTTTTTTTTGTTACAAAGTGTATGTTGCAAATACAGTTTTTTTTTTGTAAAGGCCAACCGATCTGAAACGGTTTGGGCAATTGCGTTTATCCAGGGGAATCAAAAGTAAACCCTAAAACTACTTTCTGATTTCGTTTATCTCGACCCGAGTCTTTTAACTCGCCCCTGGATCAGGTTTCAGGCGCCGGGCTAACTCTTTTAAGGGTTGAAATTTCAGACGTGGACGAACGAAATCGAATGGACAGAGATGAGGCTTAAGATTTCCACATCTCTTTTCGATGATATTTTATTTATTGTCAAAGTATTTTCCTTAATAGATTTTCCTCGAAATATTAAGGCACTTGTTTGTGGGTTTTCTATTTGTTCGATCATATTAGTATCATCAAGAAACGATAAAATCAAATAAACAAAATACTTAAATTACATTAAATCTGAAAAACAAAACGTTCTCTTATTTATTCCCGTAATCTACGTAACTGGAAATTTGTTTAACCTTTCATTTCTTTATGTTGAATTATTTAAAAGGGTCATATCAGTTGTCACCAAAAATATTACCAAAATTTTCTCTAGATTTATCATCGAGATTGGTTTTTCGATATTTTTATTAGTTTATATGTAGTACAATAAAATAACGTGTAAGATTTTTGTTAATTTCTATGTTACCTGCGCAACAAACAAAAATTCAAAGCTTTTCTTAAATACATTGGATAATTTAATAGTTGGTTTGGTTAATACTCTCGATGTTTTCACAAAATTTGACCTTTTATATCCATAACAAAATAAATTACCTCAATTATCAAAGTATTAACCATCGTTAGCTATTACTTTTTCCAATCTTTCTGTCAAAAAATGGATTCGGCACCAAAAGAACTTTTGGTTTTTTTTTTTGGGGTCAAAGTAGTTTCTTCAAAGGCGCTAGAGAATTACCCACTAATTCTGAATAATTTTGGAAAAAAAAAAATATTGTTAAATTATTATTATTCTGCTTATCCTTAATGAAGAATCTCAGCTCATACTGGTCGATATTCCAATGCCAAGATGAAAAAGCAATTCAGCTCCTCGCACCCTAGCATAATATTTTACGAACAATGTGACAAGTCTGGAAGAGCACGGCACGTTGTGCGTCTATGGCAATCGATTTCGAGATACCGAGGCTCTCGAGGTTCTTTGAAAATCTCTTGCTTATCAGGCCTTCGGCGGATATAACGAAGGGCACTACACCTACCTTACTCAGTTTCCAGTGGTTCTTCAAGAAGAGTCGTATGCCAGATTTTCATACTTTGTGGATTTTTCTACCTCAGTTTTTCTAATGTTGTGAGATAGCGGCACTGCGATATCAATTATAAAAGCCCTCTTGTCCTTTTTGTTGATTAGAACAATATCCGGCCTGTTATAATTAACCGTTCGATCAGTAGTGATTGGTCTGTCCCAGTAAAGAATGGTATCGGATGATTCAAGTACAGAAGAACGCGATTACTTATAATATGGAGGAGGTGCGCTTTCTAATTGCGAGTATTTTTTTGCAAATTGCTGATGTATAATTTTAGTCAGCTGATTATGCCGTCCTAAATAAGCATTAGGAGCAAGAATCGAGCAACCGCCAATAAGGTGCTCAATTGTTTCCCCCAGAGTACCGCATTTCCTGCACTTATCGACTACGTCCAAATGCAGTATATGCTTTTCATAGTTCTTTGTTCTTCTTACCCTATCTTGAAAAGATATCGCGAAACCTTCTGTTTCTGGGTACAAGAGTTCATCGGTCAGCCACTTTAGAGACAATTGTTATATATGATACAATAGTATCATCTTCGAGTGACTTGGAAAACCTTCCATGTAATGTTTGTCCTTTTCATTCTCGAACGCAATCCGTGAGTGTTATTCTCCCATCAATACGGTTTTGTTTATTTACAAACCCCGGTCCTCATTTGCAACCAATTTCATTAACGTACTGTTTGAATCAATTAAGTGTTTTCTCGTCCTATTTTCTTGATTGAGGCAGAAATTTTTTACATTTACAAGGCCTCTACCCCACAACTTTCTTGGAATGTATAGTCTCTTCGTAGATGAGTTTGGATGCAGGCATCGGAACTTTGTTAATGTTCGGCGTGTCAACCTATCAAGTTCATCAAGGTCAGTTTCTGACCATTTAGGAATTTTCGAAAAGAATATGTCAGAGTTGGCACTGTCCAACCGTTGATCGCTCTAATGAGGTTTCCACTGTTCAGTTTGGTGTTTAAAAGTTTTGTAAGTCTCTTTTGGTATAGAGTGGAAAAGTCCTTCTTTAAATGGTTGTGATCAAGTTTTTGCTTTTGAAGTATTCCTAAATATTTGTATGATTCTTCTGGTGCCAATTGTTGAATGTTAACTCTGTACCTTTCCCTTCTGTATGCTAACGGTAGAACATTTGTCCAGTCCGAATGACATTCTGATATCCCTACCAAATGTTTCGACCATTTTTATCAAAGTTTAATTTTTCTCTAGTTTCTCCATATAGTTTAAGGTCAGCCATATACAGTAGATGAGAGAGCTTTCTTGAGTTCCTCATGTTAGGTTTATGTCCAATATTGCTGTTGCTCAGTAGGGTTCAAGGCCAGACAGAACCAAATTGGAGAAAGGGAATCCCCCTGAAAAAATCCTTTCACGATATTTGTAGTAGCAATGCATTGTTGGTCGACAAAAAGATTTGTTTTCCATTTCCCCATTAGGCACTTTAATGAATTAATAATCTGGGGGCTAATTTTATAGAAATTCAGAACCTCCATCAACCAATCGTGAGGGACACTATCCAATGCATTCTTGTAGTCTATGTAACAGATATTTAAATTACATTTTCTTTTTCGCGCTTGCTGTAACTGTTCCTTACAGCCCATACTTGCTTTTAAACATCCTTTCTGTTCTTCAAAAATGTTGTTTTTATCACAATATTGGTAGATTTTTTCATTAAGTAGGGCTGTGAACAGTTTATATAATAGTGACTAACATGTGATTGGCCTGTAGTTATTGGGTTGCCTAACGTCCCCTTTTTAAACAGTAGGTATGTATTGCCCTCCATTGGGAAGTCGGGGAAAGTGTCGGGATTTATTAAAACCTCTTTAAATGCATTTGCAAGTACGGGATAGGCGGCTGTAAAGCTTTTAATCCAGAAGTTATGCAATCCATCTGGTCCAGGCGCCTTCCAGTTGTGAGTCTTCCTGACAACAGTGCAAATGTCAATCTCTGTGAAATCGTTAGACTTCATATCTGGGAGAGCATTTGTCTGTTGTTGAATGGTTTTAACCCAAGGAGCCAATTTTGTTTGTTTTAACCCAAGAAGCCAATAGGTGGTTGTAAATCTTTTAATCCAGAAGTTATACAATCCATCAGGTCCACGCTCCTTCCAGTTGTGAGGATATATATACCTGATAACAGTATTATTATTATTATTATGTATGACTAAAACATTGTTTATTGGTTTGTGTATTTTGAATTTATTAGTACAATAAAAATAAATAAATAAATAAATTTATCTATTAGTACAATAAAAATTATAACTTAAATTTAATTATACATTTCGGTTTCACTCTCACTGTCAGTTTGATCTACATTAATAATAAATGGTTCTATATTATTAGTAAATGATATATATGAATCTTCTATTTTAATAACATGGTTAATCGAATTTATCCAACTTTCTTTGGGAATACTATCTACAACCTTCCTAATTAATATTGCAGCACTTGCACTTAGAGTCGGATAAACATTTTCTGCTCTAACATTGGATTTTACCTGATGCCACATATGCTCAATTGGATTAAAAATGCACTAACACGGGGGAAGGCGTAAAACCATATGTCCTATATCGGCAGCAATGGTATCACATCCATTTTCCATTTTAATATTAAATGTCTTTAATATTTCTAGACGATCACATCCATTAGAAACACTAGATTTATTTGCATTAGGAACTTTCTTTTTTGTTATAAACAATCTTGAAAAAGTTCTGCTGGGGTGTCGTCATGGTAGTTCAAAGATGAATGTTTAATATTTTTGGACGACAACCGTAAACAAATTGGAGCCCATCCTTCCTAGCATGTAAAATTGTAATTATTTTTCCCTTGTTTGCTGGGGCTTCATACCCATCCTTTTGCTGGTGTCTCATGTGTATCGAACCATGTTTCATCAAAGTAGATAATGGGATGATTTTCTAATCTGTATTTTTTATTTAGTTTAAGTAGTCAAACCGCCATCGTCGCAATCGTTGTGATTCCATTAATATTTGTTTTGTATTAATGGTCCGATATGCAAAACCCATTAGAGATAATATTCTCCGGATGCTAGTTCTAATAATAATAATAATATTCTTTATTTAGCACTTGGCTGGTACATACAATCTGTAATTAATTTATATTTATATATGTCTATGCATAATACAAATATATATAATAACAAAAATCCGCGTTCTAGTAATTACAAAATTACCCCAGGAGGTAGACAATCCTCTGCCAGCTTTGCTGGTACAACCGGACTTTGGGATTCTGGGGCGTCCGGGCTTAAACGCAAAATCTTTCAGAGGGAGTCGGAGACCTCTGGCCAACGTCTGAAACCGAAAATAAAAACTTTCTTTGGAACGGTAAATATCAATTCTCTCCTGCGTCCAGGAAAACTACACGAATTGGAGCGAACATTAAATCAGCAAAAAATCCAAATTTTAGCTTTGCAAGAAACCAGACTGATAGATGATAACACCTTGGAATTCGGCAACTACAGACTTTTTAAAAGTAAAACGGACAAAAGAATACTCAAAAATACACCACATCTCGGTGTTGCTTTCGCTGTCTCAAGAAACATTCTTGGTTCTATAACAAATGTCCAGCCAGTAAATAATCGACTTATGACACTATCCCTCAAGTGTGCTAACAAAAACTATACATTAATCAATGCACACCTCCCAGTTAACGAAGAAAATAAATCTAATCTTGAAAAAGTAAATAAGTCCTGGGAAATTCTGGAAAAGACTATTTCTAAAATTCCCTCTAACCATGTAAAAATCCTATTGGGTGATTTCAACGCCCAACTAGGGAAAGAAAAAAAGTACAGGAAAACAGTCGGCAGTTTTCCCGCTCACAAATGGACTAACCATAATGGTAGAAGATTGGTTGAACTATGTTCGCAGTTTAATCTAAAAATAATGTCAACCCATTTTAAGAAGAAAAGAACAAAACAAAAGACCTGGAGGTGCCCCAACACGTACATGGGTGAATTTCAAATTGACCATGTTGCCATTTCGTACCCCAATTATAAAGAGATTTGGAATGTTCAAGTCAGGAAAGGAGCAAATATAGACACGGATCACTACTTGACTAGAATCAAACTTAGCTTAAAACCTCGAAAACTTATTCAAAAGGGGCTGCTAATACCAAAGTTTGACCCAACGAAAATAAAACCAGCCCTAACAGAAGAACTTGATAAACAACCTGCGTAGAACTGGCAAGAATTAAAACAAAAAATCATTAAAACAGCCTTAAAGGTGGTCCCTTTACCAAAACGTAGAAAACGTCCGTGGTGGGATGAAGTTTGCGAGCAAGCAGTATTAAGCCGAAGTAAAGCATTCAAAGATTGGAACAGTCAAAAAACAGCGATAAACTATAACATCTTTTTGGAAGTAAGAAAAGAAACATCGAAGCTAATTAGACAAACTAAAAGAAAATATGAAAACAATTAACTTAATGAAATAGAAAAAGATTTCCAAAAAAATAACACCCGAAACTTTTACAAAATATTTAAAACTAAATTAACAGGCTATCAACCGCAGAGCCTATGCTTTCAAAAGGAAAACGGACAATTAGCTCTAAATAACCAAGACAATTGCAAGGAACTTGCGAAATATTTTGAACAAATACTAAACTGTCCTGAGCCCTTAAACAAATTACCAACACTAAACCCTAAACAAACAAACCCAGATTCATTACCACCGAATGAAGATGAAATAATTAGGCAAATCAAGCGGCTTAAAAATAACAAAGCTTCTGGTGAACATGGAATCACTGCTGAACTTTTGAAATCCGCTGGTCCAGGTACAATCAAGGAAATAACCAAAATTCTACAAGAAGTTTTGCGAACCGAACGGATTCCGGAAGACTGGAAAGATGCTCTAATCCATCCACTACATAAGAAAGGAGATAGAACGGATGTAAACAACTATAGAGGAATATCTCTTCTACCAGTTTATTACAAGATTCTATCTCAATGTCTACTAGACAGAGCACAGGGACAGTTAGAACCGAACATTGGTGAATATCAAGCAGGTTTTCGACCGGGCAGATCCTGCCCTGAACAGATCCTGAATCTAAAGTTGATTCTAAGACATCAAACACTGTACAATAAAAATCTCGTCTGTACATTTGTGGATTTCAAAAAAGCATATGATTCTATTGACCGCGAATCTTTATTCTGAATTTTGAAAGAGCAAGGACTAGATCTGAAAACGCTGGCAATTATTAAAGCAACGTTAACTAACACGAGGTCAAAATAATACATGGGTGACATCTCAGAGCCCTTCGAAATTAAAACTGGTGTGAGACAAGGGGATGGACTCTCGCCACTCTTATTTAACTGTGTTCTAGAAAAAGTAATACAGGAGTGGCGTGAAAAAAAGTCGGCACTGAATATTGACCAGCCCATTAAACTGGGGAGAACCAACATCAAAATTGATTGTCTGGCATTTACTGATGATCTAGCAATTTTAGCTCAAGATGTATTAACGGCACAGAAACAGATTGAGATCCTAAAAGAAACAGCAGAAAAGGTAGGACTCCAAATTTCCTTTGAAAAGACAGAATACATGACCTGCAACAGACTAAGAACACCATGTCTAAAAACGAAATATGGTAACATCAGACGAGTCTCTCAATTCAAATATTTGGGTGAAATAATCATGGAAAATGGGTTGGAAAAAGCGGCCAATAAGGGTAGATGTCAAAAAATGGAAACGGCATTGAGACTTACACAAAATATTTACAACAAAAAATGCCTATCTAAAAACACAAAGCTGAGACATTACAACACGGTTATTAAGCCAGAATGTCTATATGGTGCAGAAACGCTCATTTTGAATAGAAAGAGGGACATCGAGGACATTGAAAAGAAGGAAAGAAAAATCATAAGAAAAATCCTAGGCCCCAAACAAATAAATAGCACAACATACCGACTTCGAGAAAACCAAGAAATCAAACAATACAGATATACATAGCGATATGAGAAAAAGAAGACTTAAGTTTTACGGACACATCAAACGGATGAATCCGGGTAGGCTAACTAGACAAATAGTCGAATTTTATGAAAATAGGAGTAGAGCTAAAGTAGAAATAATTAAATGGATTGCTGCAATTAAAGAGGACCTAAAATCAGCAAATATTACACAAAGTGAACTTCAGGATAGAGGCTGTTTCAGACACAAGGTTAACGTTTGGAAGGTTGGCCAGAGAGAAAAATGTACGAAGACTGGAACAACTTGGTCTGACGAAAGGAAAAAGCTCATAGCGAACGAATGAAATTAGTATGGGCGCAAAGGAAGGCTAACAACAACAAACGCCTCTAATTGTACTTCGCGTGGTCCACCAGGGCCCATACGTGAATAATAATAATAATAAAAATCCAATATATACACACTAGTCTATACAAAATCAAACATACCAACCTATTTTTAACAACAAATTAACCTATTTTGCCAAATAATGTTTACGGATTCTATCTACAAACATTTCCAAACTCTCTATACTTTTTAGCTCTGCTGGCTGGCATTGAACAGCAGAATACCATTCCCCAAAAGCAATTTCAAATTCACCCAAAGAGCGCAACATCAAATCCACTGGTGTATATCTATCACAATGCAAAATAATTGGCATTGCCTTATTTTGTAAAATTTGCAATCTATTTATTTCATTTTTATTACAACCTAGCGACAAAGAGCTACAATAACTAAAATGGGGATAAATTATGGTGTTATATATTAACAATTTTAACCAATTACTGAAGTTATGTGATATTCTACGAAATAACCCTATTTTTTTACTTATTTTTTTACTCATGTAATTTACATGAGCACAGAACTTCAATTGAGAATCAAGAATTACACCTAGAGAATTAATTTGGACTACGATTTCAATGTTATTGTTCCCAATGTAAATATTATAATTTTTATCAATAAACGACTTGCAAATATCCCTCTTTCCTAGAATCATATATTTTGTTTTCTCAGAATTTAATTTTAATTTATTCACACATAGCCAATTAACTAATATAGAGAGTTCTAAATTAAGATATTTCACCATTTGATCATAATTCTGTCCCGTTATTGAAAGGAGTGTATCGTCTGCAAACATATTTAAGTCTAATTTTTTAAAAATCTTATACAGATCATTGATGTATATAAGAAACAAAAAGGGACCTAATAACCTCCCTTGTGGGATACCAATATCATTTTCCAGAATTCCTGATATAGCACCATTTACTTTTGTTCGATGAAAACGGTCACTGAGAATGTTTAAGCTATTTTATAACACAAGATTTCACTCCGTAACATTGTAGCTTCACAATCAGATCTCCTCTGTTTATAATCTCAAATGCACGTCTCAGGTCCACAAATACATCAATCACAACATTATCGTCACCAATATCTTGGCGCCACTTCGTACAAGGATATTGCAGTGCAGACTCGCATGAATCACGAAATCCCGATTGTCCTACATAAATGTAATTTTGCTTTTCAAAGTATCTACGCAACTGTCTACACACTAATATTTCCAATATTTTGTCAACAATCGGCAATAGATTGATTGGCCTAAAATCCTCTGCTAATACAGGGTTTTCAACCTTTGGAACAATGATGCTCACTTTCGCATTCCTTGGAACTCGACCACTGGACAACGACGTATTGATTAAATGCACTAATGGATAACCCACCTGCTGAAATACGCCCTTTAAAAATTTTATATTACGTATATCATCAGATGTGGAGTTATTTTTTAAATTCATTACAATATCTGTTACAAGTTGCAGCAAAGAATGTTGATTTCATCTTTCCTAACTCGCTGTTGCAATGAATGCAATGCAGGTACAGGTTGCTCTTCATACATAGCATACATTTTGCTTCGAATTAAATCTTCGCGTCGCTTTCGTCAATACATACTTTTACCAGAATCACTATGAATTGTTTTGGCTTTAAGTGGATTCGTCACAATATCTTTAACTGTATACAACGCCCTCGTTTTCGCTAATGAAGACGTTTCTACTGCAAGTGCATTTACATTAAGCCCCCTATTCAATAAAGAAACATACACGACGTATTGATTAATATTAATTTGCTTTACATCGGACGATAAATGTTTTCTTTTAAAATTAGCACTACGGGAGGCACAATTGTTAGCACATTTGGAATAATAAAAATACGATCGAAATTATAGAACGGCACTGTTTGAGAAAAGAATGCGAACTAAAATAAAATATGTCGAAACTACTAAACCCAGATATAAAATTAATTTTATCTTTTTACCTGTTATTTTATTAGACCCGGCTCGTTTTTTAGCATTTTTTTTTTGCACTCGGTCATCGATTTATCTTGAACCGCACTTTAGAAGTATAGGCTATACAATAAAAGAACACAAAATAGATATCTTAAATAATATAAAAAGCACCCGAATGAATATTAGAAATAAAAAAATCCCTAAGAAATAGTCATGTAACCACGAATGACCAGACCAGCTAAATTTCCAAAGCACCCCAGTAATAGAATCATATTGTAATTAAATAGCCCGGTTTTTACCAGCCGATATACAGGGTGTTAGGTAAACATGCGGCAAAAATTAAAGGGGTTATTCCTTGACTTATTCTAAGAATATTATGTTGTATGATGATTTTTGAAAAACCCCTTTGTTTCGAAGATACAGGGTGAAGAAAATTTACGACATTAACATTGTATTATCAAAAAGTACATGTAAAGTTTCTCAATCTACAATAAATATTCGAAATGACTTCCACCAGCCTTGATACTAGCATTCAATCTTCTCGTCATTGACTGGGGGGGGTTTCTAATTGAGTTACACCAGGGTCGTTTCTAATTGAGTTACACCCAGCAATTATCCGATTTCGCAAATCATCCAAATTCTTCAATGGAGTAGCGTAAACTAATGACTTCATATATCCCCAGAAAAAATAAACCAGGGGGTTTAAGTCCGGGGATCGAGCAGGCCCTGCGTGTGGCCCACTTCGACCAATCCAACGATATCCGTATGTTGCTGTTAAAAAATCACGAGCAACCAAACTGAAATGTGATGGTGCACCATCGTGCATAAACCACATTTCATGCCTTGTTGCCAATGGTACATCTTCCAGAAACTCAGGCAGGGTTGCTTTCAAAAATTTGCGATACACCTCGCCAGTAAGTCTTTGTGATAGAAATACCGGTCCAATTAGATAGTCACCTACAATTCCAACCCAAACATTCAACGAGAACTGATGTTGAAAACTATCTTCGCATACCTCATGCGGATTTTCATCTACCCACACATGGTTATTATGAAAATTCCTTATTGCGTTTCTTGCGAAAGTGGCTTCATCGGTGAAAAGAATTTGTGTCAGGAATAGAGGGATGCGAAGTAAAGTTTGCAATATCCATTGACATAATGCAATAGGTGGAGGAAAATTAACAGGTAGTAGTGCCTGAACGCGTGATGGATACAACAAATTGTCCTTAAGAATTTTCCGAACTGTCCAGTGATTCACATTCAAAGTATTTGCAATTTTTCGCGAAGAACTACCAGGCTCTTCCGCTATCATGTCCAGCGCATTCAGTTCCAATTGTACCGTTCTTACAGTCGGTGATCTTCCTGACCCCTTAGTTCGTTTCAATGTGTCTGTTTCACGAAGACGTCGATGAATGTTTTCGAAGATTTTTCAGTCTAGGACATTACGGGCTGAAAATCGTTCACTGTACTATCGCCTAGCTTATAATGCATTGCCATCAGCAAGTCCATACATGAAGTGCATGTCAGTCATCTCGGCGTTTGTATACATTATGAGAGGACTTCGCTCACTATTTAAGACACGTCAAACAGTCAAACGTCACTCAATCTATGTAAACAAATGCGACCGATGAAATCCACTCTCTAGATAAAACAGCCGTTTCAAGTGATCGAGATCGAAAAAAAAAATTGTACTTGATAAACTCATTGACGTACACCCTACTTTTATTTACATTAATGATTTCAACAAATATCGAATATGGTTGTCACAAATTTTGTTCGGCTTGTTTCTTCGAAACAAAGGGGTTTTTCAAAAATCATCATAGGACAGAAATATTCTTAGAATAGGGCAAGGAATAACCCCTTGCATTTTTGCCGCATGTTTACCTAACACCCTGTATAGGATAATTAGACTGGGCCTTTAACAAAAGAAGAAATAAAAAACAAATACTGTAGACTTGGAAACAATATGTTTGACCATTAGTAACCTAACCTATCTAGAGCAAAATCTATAATAAACATTAAAAAACAAAGCATAAAAAAAACAAACGTTTGTAGTTATCATTGTGCCTTATCAACTCTTACAATACATTACCTAAACAATTTGGAGTGTTGCCCGTTCGCTCCACCTCACCCGAGAAAATCCTTCGTTCTTTTTAAAACTTTCCATCGTTCCGTAGTTGCTACTTTTACGCTCAGCAGGATGTATAAAGATGCTGGCGCAAAATTGTGCTGCTCGTTATTATTTCAGGAAAAAGGGGTTTTTATTGTTCTCCTTTGAGGACCGGCCGTTGTCAGGACTGGTTTGTTTTCCTTTTGCCTCGTGGAAGTGGAATCAAATCGTTTATGAGATGTGACTGGAAGACTTTATTAACTGGATGTTGGCATTTTTTATTTGATTTTCATTAAAGGATTTTTCTGTTTGTCCCCATTTCATAGAAAGGATTGTCCAATAACAGTGTTTGAGCTCTGAAATGAGGAACTACACGTGATATTTTGATATATTTTTAATATTATAATTAAATTATATATTTAAATTATCTGGTGAACAACATATGATTCGCGTGGTTGCGTGGTGTGCTCCACATACAGCCTACACAACAAATTTTTATTGATATTTAAGAAACTTTTCTTACAATAAATCGATTATACAGTGCATTCATTTCAAAAGTAGCCACCCTCATTATTTATTTTAGCAATGAAAATTAGCTCTAGACAAAAAACACGTCAATTTAGATATCGAGGATGACGTTAAAACCAATGTATCTAAAAATTTTAAATGGCAACCCCTATCTTGTAATATATCATTTTAAAGGTCTTGAAAATTCTAATTAAACTGCGTTTGTAAAACCGAAATCGATTGATTCGTTCTTGTAATAGAAGGAAAAAAATTGTATATTACTATCGACAGCTGTTATTTGAATTTTACGTGCCAGTGAATGCTTAACGAACATGTTTAACGAAAACACAAAAATAAATTAATTAAATCACTGTACTTTTTAAAACACTATTTAAATATGTCCACCACTGTTAGCTCAATAATAGTATACTCTATTCTCGAATTCGTTTTGAACGTTTTTAAAGATGTCCTTGTTAATTAACTGTCTTTAGATAACCCCAAAGAAAGAAATCCACTGGCGTTATATCTGGAAATCTTACCGCCTCTTCTGTCTGTCCATTTGTCAGAAAACCTTTGATCCAGACATTGTCGATCATGTAATGCGTAGTGTGGTGGTTGAATGTATATGTTGAAAGTATAAATGTTCCTCATCCAATAGTGGGTTTTCTTCATCGATTTGGTTTTCTAAGGACTATGTTATGATTGGATCGATTTCGTTTTCCAATAAGTTTAAGTACAATCCACCTTTTAACTTTTCTTCGATAAAAATCGAACCTATTTTTTCATTCCTCAGAATTCCAGTCCAAACGTTAATCTTGTGTGGAAAAAACTTGTGTTTTAATACAAATGAGCGACGAGTTAAACCCCTGACAAGGTACATAAATTCGCATCAATGTGGAAGTGAGTAAAATTGTTCGAAACGTTATTAAAAATAACATTTCAAATTTCTCCATCGTTCCGGTACGTGGAAAAAAATTGACTCTAAGTCAAAGATAAAAAAAATGGGGTTTTCGCCATTTTTATCAAAACTGTAAGTTTTATCGTAAAATTACCTTAAACAAAAATTGCCATAAAATTAACTATAAAAAAGGTATCAATAATTTTTTTCTTAAGAGCCACCGTTCCTGAGATATAACGATTTAAAAAATTGTTAGCGTCATAATATGCATAAGTACGTCACGTATATACATCCCTGTATTCGTGATTGTAACTTACATTGAAAATATAAAATATACATAAGTATAACTATGAGAATATCAGGTAAAATTTTCACTGGCGGGCTGGCTTTCCGCAGTCCCTTAATTTATACTCCAGTGTAACCTTGAGACGACATGTGTCTCTCTGTTCAATTGTGTGGGTACACCTGCTTTATGTCAGAATACTCAATAAATGAAATACCGTTAGTATTGAGCGCTACTCTGTAGTGAAAACACGCATTTATTCTAACCTAATTCGGGCTGTTTTGAGTTTTATAATAAAAATGTCAAAATATTGTTTTATTTGTGCTAAACTTTTAACTGAAAGTGAAAATGTTACTGTTGAACGTGGTATGAAGACATTAATCAATGCATGTATCGAACGAGCTGATGAATTGCCAGAATATCTTAAAAATCAGAAATCTGTCAATACACGAAAATTGTCGTAAAAATTATACTCGAAAGTCTTCTATTGCTGCAGCTAATAAAAGACAACGTGAAGAACAAGAAGCCAGTACATCTACTAAAGGGATGCCGTGCTAAATGTGGTTGCAAAAAAGTTGGACTGTTTTGTTCTGTGGCATGTACCAATTGTCAAGGCCATTCGTGTTCTAATGTTGAATCACCAATAGTAGAGGATTCGTTTGCTACCAACGATACATCACTACTGACGCAATTCACTTACACCCAGGATGATGAAGAAGAACAACAAGAAGAAGTAAATGGAGATTATGAATCGGACGAATACATTTTTCTGCTGTTTTTTAATTCCCATCGCTTTTATCAATTCCAACCCTTGCTAATATCTGTTATTATGCAATAGTTTCCAATTAAACAGAATCAGAACAGATCTGTGGAATAGGCCTACTGGGGAAACCACGTTAAAAAAGTACACTACCTCAGAACTGGCGTGGAACCGTATGCATATTATGACGCTTACAACTTTTTGAATCGTTATATCTCACGAACGGTGGCTCTTAGGAAGAAAATTATTGATACCTTTTTTATAGATAATTTTATGGTCTACAATTTTTGTCTGGGGCAATTTTACGATAAAACTTACCGTTTTGATGAAAATCGCGAAAAATCCATTTTTTTATCTTTGACTTCGAGTCAATTTTTTTCCACGTACCGCAACGGGGGAATGATGGGGAATTTTGAAATGTTATTTTTAATTATGTTTTGAACTATTTTACTGTGAATTTATGTACCTTGACTATATTACGAGAACGGATCAACTGATTTTAGTTTTGTAAACGCAGTTAAATTAAGATTTTCAAAATCTTTTAAATTATATATTACAAGATAGGGATTACCACTTAAAATTTTTAAATATAGGCTGGAGGTAAGAAGGTGAAACATAAAATATAACGGACGTTGGTTTTGAACTTTCCCTTGGATATCTAAATTGACGTGTATTTTTGCCTAGAGCTAATTTTCATCGCTAAGAGAAATAATGATGGTGGCTACTTTTGAAATCAAAGCACTGTACGGTGAGATGTGTGACGGGGCTTGTTGAAAGAAAACATGGTTTATATCACATTAAATTTGATTAGCATTATTGTTCCATTATATATCTTAAAAAAATAAGGTCCTGTCGCTCCTTCAGCCCCGAAACTGCACCAGACACCGACTCCCTGAAAATGAAGATTTAACTCCTGAATCACTTGAAAAAATCCTGCTGTTTGGAAAGTATTTTTCCCCAAAGTAGAAGTCGCCTTCCATCTACTTTTTGATGATATACGAATAATTTCTATGCGCCTTTAAATCGCGTATCTTTTCTATGTGAACTAACACAATGAACCAAACACACCAGTCTATGAGTGACAATTATATTTCTAGTTTCAAAGTTCTAACACTCTTATTGGAAGACTTGTATTATTGCTGTGTTGGTGTCGAATATCAACATTTCTTTAATATTGCGTATATATTTTGATTTATTACAGCGATGCTTTTACTTGGCAGTATTTTTTATACATCGGTCAGAAGTGAATAGACCAAAGAAATTGATTCAGATTGAATTTTCTATTAAAAAAATGGTAAAGTCATTCTAAACTGGTCAAATTAAACGATGACAGAAGAAATTGTGGAAAGAGATTTCGTGAAAATCCGAAATCTTAACTCGAAAAACTTCTTATTTTCCTCGTCCTTGTTCTTCTTCCCCTTCTTCTTCTTTACAGTAGAGTCGTGACCTATGGATACTAATTCAGCTCGAAACACTTTCGGACTACTCGCCAACATTCTCTATTCCACCAGTATCCAGGTTATTGCCATCCCTGTGTTCAATGTGGCCGAATAATCTTAGTATTCGTTCATGAAAGGTCTTGAAATAACAGTATAGAATGTATTATTTCTGAAAACATTTCCGTACAGTTCACCAAATTGAAACGAATTTATATTCAGCGACAAAGAAAAAACTTGTTTCTAATTTTTCCGACGAATGTAACGAAAATTAATGTAAGCCTTGGTCGAAGCGAAAACTTTTATTATTTTATTACAAGGAACTTTGTTGGCTCGGTTTGGAAATTAATGTCTCTTTGCGCTGATAATGTTTCCAAAAAATATGCAATTTTTTAATGTTTATATCTACTTTTGTTTGGTTTATTACTATTTGCAATTTGTTGGAAAGAAATTTCATGAAAATCCGAAATCTTCTTAATTCGAAAAACTTCTTATTTTCCTCGTCCTTGTTCTTCTTCCCCTTCTTCTTCTTTACAGTAGAGTCGTGGCTTATGGATACTAATTCCGCTCGCAACCCTTTCGGACTACTTGCCAACATTCTCTATTCCACCAGTATCCAGGTTATTGCCATCCCTGTGTTCAATGTGGCCGAATAATCTTAGTATTCGTTCATGAAAGGTCTTGAAATAACAGTATAGAATGTATTATTTCTGAAAACATTTCCGTACAGTTCACCAAATTGAAACGAATTTATATTCAGCGACAAAGAAAAAACTTGTTTCTAATTTTTCCGACGAATGTAACGAAAATTAATGTAAGCCTTGGTCGAAGCGAAAACTTTTATTATTTTATTACAAGGAACTTTGTTGGCTCGGTTTGGAAATTAATGTCTCTTTGCGCTGATAATGTTTCCAAAAAATATGCAATTTTTTAATGTTTATATCTACTTTTGTTTGGTTTATTACTATTTGCAATTTGTTGGAAAGAAATTTCATGAAAATCCGAAATCTTCTTAATTCGAAAAACTTCTTATTTTCCTCGTCCTTGTTCTTCTTCCCCTTCTTCTTCTTTACAGTAGAGTCGTGGCTTATGGATACTAATTCCGCTCGCAACCCTTTCGGACTACTTGCCAACATTCTCTATTCCACCAGTATCCAGGTTATTGCCATCCCTGTGTTCAATGTGGCCGAATAATCTTAGTATTCGTTCATGAAAGGTCTTGAAATTACAGTATAGAATGTATTATATCTGAAAAAAATTCCGTACAGTTCACCAAATTGAAACGAATTTATATTCAGCGACAAGGAAAAAACTTGTTTCTAATTTTTCCGACGAATGTAACGAAAATTAATGTAAGCCTTGGGCGAAGCGAAAACTTTTATTATTTTATTACAAGGAACTTTGTTGGCTCGGTTTGGAAATTAGTGTCTCTTTGCGCTGTTAATGTTTCCAAAAAAATTGCAATTTTTTAAAACGTGTCTGATAATTGTGGATGCCACGGCAAAAAATCTTGGTCTTTTGGCGCAAACCAATCATCGAGCCATTTTCGTAAGAAGTGAAGCGTTGCTCAGCAAGTGCTTGTCCCATCGATGCAAATAAGTAGTAATCGGACGGAGCCAAGTCTGGTGGATAAGCCGCATGCGAAGGTATTTCCCAACTAAACTCCTCAATCGTTTCCTTCACCAGTTTTGCTGTGTGTGATGGTGCATTATCATGAAGCAAAAGTCTTTTTTGATATCCTGGTCGTTTTTCACGCAAAGATTGATTCAAATCGATCATTTGTTGTCGGTATCGCCTGATTTTAGCAGTTCATAATAGATTACACCCTTGTTATCGAAACACAAAACATTGTCTTCCGTCCATAGCGATTTAGCCTTGCAGTCGATGTCGATGGTTCGTCTGGAGTTACTCATAATCTTTTACGCTTAAGATATATCTACTTTTTATCGCCAGTCACAGTTCGATAGAGAAATGACTTACTTTTGTACCTGGCGAGCAGCATTTCACAAATGGTTTTTCGGTTTTCCTGCTGTCTTTCATCCAGATCATGTGAAACCCATTTTCCCATCTTCTGGATCTTACCCATAGCTTTCAAACGTATAGAGGCGGTTTCTCGTGTCACTCACGTGAAAATCGCCGCTCTTGAATTTTTTAAACCACTCAACCTGTGATTTACCAAGACCATGTTTACCGTAAGCTTCGACAAGCATTCGATGCGATTCTGAAGCAGTTTTCTTCAAATGGTAACAGAAAATCAATGCTGTCCGCAAATCGTAGTTTCCAAACACAAAATTCGACATGTTTAATGCTATTACAAAGTATGCTGTTGTATGAAACTTGTATTATTGTGAGTTGAAAATCTTGTGTCAGGTGTCAACAAGGATATTGATATTCGCTAAAAACTCGTCGGCTGATCTCCTATTGCTCCGTTTTTTTTTCCTTTAGATGACAAATCATGTGATCTGATACTCCCACTTCCTACATAATTTGCGTTTCTCTACCCAACCTTATCTTAACATAATTAAATATTTAATAACCTGAATAATCCCTGTTTATTAACAATTAATATAGAATAATACAATTTATATTATATCTCCCACCTTTTTGCGGGACATTTCTCATCTTAGCTAATTTTGCTTTCACCCTCTAAGAAAATAATGGCAACAGCCTTGTCGTAAAATGGGCCCTATCTCGCTTTGTGCCCGTTGCGATTTTGATAAACACAGTTTTATTATCGTCCCTTTCTCGTGAAATTCGTTTCGGCTTTTCCTGTCGCTATCCCTCCGCAGCGCCCACGCTTTAACTTGTTTTATTTCGTTTATGTCAGGGCGACAGTATATTACAACATTTTATCTTCGTCTATAAACCAAATCAGTTTTTTAAACTTCTCGAGATCAAACATTGTTTCAAATACTATTTAAGATGAACTCTTGACAGATTTAATTCACTTGTACTTTAATATTTGATAATGATCAGAACAGTAAAAGAAATAAAGTAATATTTAAATACTTATGAAACTACTGAAATACTAGAAGACAAAGTGTTCAGTGAAAAGCTCACTTACATAGTAATCATTAATATCAGTGAAAACATAAAATAGAAAAAATAGAGCTTAGATACGTCTCAAAACTAATATAAATCGATAGAAACCAAAATGTCCAATGACAAACTCACAACTAATAAAAGTTGCTAGATAACAAAGTGTTCAGTGATACACTCACCTTTGGAATTATTCGGGAACGACACGACACTACACTCGTTCACAGTATAAATGAAAATGTTGGTTTCAAATACTGAAGATGAAGCCATCTCTAAAGATGTCCCACCATTATCAAACATCTGGCGGTTAACTACCCTTAAGTGTTATCAAAGCTTTTAGATAGAATAAGCGAACGTATATTGAGTATAAACACAACACAACCCAGTGTCAAGTCAATAAAGCGAAAAATGGAATGTAGTCGGCATCTGGTCCAATGTGATAAAAACCATCTTTACCAAGAAAAAGGCGATAAAACTATCGTTTTGCCTGAGATGGGACAAGAGACCGAAAGACGTAAATTAAACAAACGACAGACCTATCGTTTTATTTGAGATGAACCGATGTCTTAAAAATAAATACTAAACAAAAATATTTCTTACATAAATGAGCTTAATATGGAACCGATGTACCTTCCGAGTAGCGGATTTTCATAGATTCGTCGAAGTACAACCTAAAAGCAATCTTGCTTCATAATGGAAACAAAAACCCATTTATTCCTTTAACCCATTCAGTGACAATGAAAGAAATCTATAACAACTTAGCAACCATACTAAATCGTCTTAAATATGAACATTATTAGTGGGATATTTGTGTGGATTTAAAAGTGAGAGGTATATTGCTAGAACTTTAAGAAGGCTTTACAAAATATTACTGATTTTTGTGTCTATGGGGCAGTAGGGCAACAAAAGAACATTACAATAAGAAAGAGTGGCCTCATGGAACTTCTTTTAAACCTGGTACTTAACTTACTAATAAAAAAATGTCAAAACCGTGGACCGAAAGAAGGAAAGGGTTATGGTTTCAAGTACCTAAAAGATATATTTCCTCAATTAATGCATACGAAGTGATACATAACCTAAAAAAAGCTTACTTATTTATTGGACCTCAAATTAGGAAGCTTCGAGATGATTTCCGTTTTCAAGAAAAATAAAAAGAAAAGGAATTAACAGCTTGGAAGTGTTTTGTAAGTGTAGTGAAAGGATTTCTGGACAACAAGAAAGATGAAAACTATAACAACCTCATAGATGAACTCTTGAAACCCTATGATATACTAAAGGTGTTGCATGTCCTTAAAAATACATTTTTTAAACCCCCATTTGGATTTTTTCCAGAAAAATTTTGACATCTGTAATATATTTTTGGTTCAGTAACAGTATTTAGCTTATCATTTTCCGATTTAGGACTACACAATACTTCATGTACACCTATTTTCATCAATGTTACTTCAAAGAAGTTTAAATTTATTGACGAATATTTCTTATGTGAACGGTATATTTGGACAAAAACAACCAAACTATCTCCCCCACAAAGGAAAAAACTAATAGGGGATGTTGTTGCATCCATTGACTTTTTTCTCTGTCATCTTGTCGTTCTTTGTAAGTGAGGTTTTAAACGAGGTTTTTTCCCCTAACTTTCTTTTTTCTTATAGGACCTCCGGCCATCTGTTATTCGGACTGTTACAAAGACCAAACGACTCTGCGGATAAACGTAATAAGGAAAAAATATACTTTCTTATTTCATTGCCTTTTTCAGATAATGTTATAATAACCAGAATATACAGGGTTTTGTTGAAAGCTATTTTAATTCGTATTTTTAAACATACAGTGGGGAAAAAAGTATTTAAACATATCAATTTTTCTCAGTTTACTTTATTTTAACTTCGTTAAAGTTTATTACTTTATATCAGCAAAAATTACAAATGATTTTCGACAAAACTATATCATAATTAAAGCGGTAAGACATCGCTCCCCGGTTTAACATATAGACCTGTATCAAAATTTCATGACAATCTGTCTACTAGTTTCTGAGTTGTGCCTTAAGTGGTGCTACTTTTGTTATTTTCGAAACAATGAAAAAAAATAAAGATAATAAATAATAATAAAAATAATTTTTTAGTAGGGAAGTATTCTCTTCCCGTTTTGAAAACGGGAGGAGAATACTTCCCGAAACGTTAACGTTAAAAATTTGTATATTTTTGTAGAACATTTTTATATTTTTAAAATGTTATTCGTTAGGCAAATTTATTACAAAAAAGAATCACTGAGAAATTTGTCTCCGTTTGGTTTTTTTATTTTCTACCCAGTGATTCTTTATTTACATAAGAACAGATATTTTTTGAGTTTTGGATGGTGTCGGAAAACCCAAATTAAAAAAATATATTTCCGTAATATTTCCATAATATATCCAACTCGTATGACAAATCAGATACGAATTAAACAGTATAAACGTAAAACCATTTGCTTACGTTAAATATAATGACAAATTTTACGATAAAACTTAGTGTAAATGAGCCTTAAAGCGTGACAGGATATGTGTCGTTAAAGCACATGCGCGTACATTAGTTCTG
This sequence comes from Cosmopolites sordidus, assembly GCA_031761425.1. Lineage (NCBI taxonomy): Eukaryota > Metazoa > Arthropoda > Insecta > Coleoptera > Curculionidae > Cosmopolites > Cosmopolites sordidus. The sequence continues at coordinate 25,993 of JARFXV010002156.1, read as the reverse complement.
CGATGTAGAATATTTGAGCTTTGATTAGTAGTGGTTTAGTAACATTTGATTTAATTAGAACTTAACTTGCATTACACTGAGAATATTAAAAAGCTGTAACATCGTTGGTCCTAATGTATTGAGTTAAATAGTGATTACTTTGAAATATAAAACGTTTTCTTTGCTAGGTCGAGAACTTTTGAAGCGACCCCCATATTTTATATTCAACACTTTTAAAGTTTGTGCCGTCTGTTGAAAAATTAAGCAGAATTCACGACGCCTCCGTAAAGTTCCCCTGTTTAGTTTAATTTTCTCGGTTTCGTTTTGGAGGGAGTCGTCGTCCCTTCGTGTTAAAATTGTCCTTTCGGAACATCCCCATAAATAAACTCGGTCTTTAGGTCTTTCCGCTTTAGCCCTGAGCTGTTTTCTCGTTTAGTCTCACTCCCCTGGCATATCTACTGGAAATATTTAATGGACGAACCAAGAAAAGTAGAAAATTGCGGGCCGTTTTCCATTTTTAGCCTTTGCTAGTGCCATATTTAGCGTAAGAAAATCATTGTTCGATGTATTGATTGTTCTCTTTTTTTCAGGGAAAGATTTTAATTTTGGCCGTCCATTGTGATACTCAGTAATAATATGCATCGTTCTTGGTGAGTAGGAAACGAATTAACACTCATTAATAACGTAACTAATGATTTGTGTGTTAGATCAGTGTTAACTTCATATTCTATAACCGCTCAAAATAAAAAATAATCGAAAGTGGATTTAGAAATGCGCAGAATGTTGCTTGATTTCTTTGAACCTCAACATATGTTATATTTATTAGATAGTTAACTTTATTTGTGCCTTTTTTTGCTTGAATTTTTTTTAATTTCAACAAGAAAATTCAGTTATATTGGAATCTTTGGTATGAAACGCCAAACTCAAAAAATTTCCCGCTCAACACCAGACCACTTCAATTCTTCTAGTGGAATCTTCAGTGTGAAACACTAAACTCGTAAGAGATTTACTAAACACTAAATCAATTTTTGAAATTTCTCGATGCACGTTTTGCTAACCATGTTAGCATCATCAGGAGATGATTTAATTTAATTCTAAAATTAAACTGTGTTCTATTTATATGATATGATAACCCTACCTAATGAAGCGCGTAAAAATCATGAACCGTGAAGTTTACTGAGCCTTAAATCAATAGGTCTTGAAATCTCGGTTCATGATTTTCTTACATTTTTTTTATTTGAATGCTTTCATGTGCATCCAAAGTGCTATGTCATGTCGATTCATGTTGGGCAACACAAGATTTTTCATTTCTCCATATCTAATGTGGACAATGTGTCTTTTAAATCTCGTTAATATGGATCTTTTTGTTTACCCAATACACCTTCGATCACAATCTTGACAACTAATTTCGTAAATCCACGAATTTTCCTGTTGATCTACTTTATCCTTTGGATTACCCAGAACTTCTCTTAATTTATTATATGGTTTGTACACAACCTTAATGTCCACTTTTTTCAAAATTTTGACTAGCCCTCTTGTTAATTGGGCATCAAATGGTATTACCATGAATTTCTTTGTGTTCTGATCCTTTTGAAAAGTCGAAGATTCTTTCAATAATTTTCTGAGCTTATGTTTTTTAATTAGTTTGTCTACAATGTTCTTATTATAACCGTTTACTTCGGGTACCTCCCTAATTAATTTTAATTATTTCTTATAATTATCTTTGTTTAAAGGAAAATTTATTAATCTATTTACCATACAATTTAAACTAGTCATCTTATTTTTGAAGCTGATTCGGGGATAAAAATATCAATTTTTGAGTTCATGTGGGAATACTATGTCTTGGGATTTATTATTTAAGTTCTTAATAAAATATGTAAGTTTCCATTTTTTAAATCGAAAATTGCAAAAACGTCATCCACTTATCTTAACCATAATTTCGGAAAGTAACTGAATTCATCTTTCGCTTCGGATTCAAATTTACTCATGAATAAGTTGGCTAAGAACGATGACAGAGGATTGCCGGTCCTTCTTATTGTTCGTAAAACCTGATATTAAGCTGAAAACAATTTTGCTTCATACATAATCTTATTAAGATGTACTCAGAAACAATCTTGTTATTAAAACCGTTTAACTCGAGTAACTTTCTCAGGTACTTCAAGGTATGTGGAATCGGGACACTCGGAAACAACGATGATACGTCAAAGGAAACCAAGACCTCACCTTCCTGTAGATGTGCATTTTTGACTTTTTCTATGAATTTTGTTCAGTTTATCACAGAACAGAAAGGTAGTTGGTTTGGTAGATTTTCAAATTTCTTTGTTAACCATTTTGCTAAGTTGTATGTTCGCGAATCAATGACTGATACAATTGGTCTCATTGATTTTCCTGGTTTGTGAATTTTTGGTAGAGCATACAGTCTTGGCACTTTTGGATTAGAAATATGCAGTTTAGAGTTGGTTAGCGTCATTTTTTTTCTTATGGTAAACATGTCGAGTTTCGAGTCAAATAAAAAGCATTGCCGCACGTACTACTTTTCTTATTCTTACTTACTTACTTGTGGACATAACTTGCGATAACAATATCCTAACACAAGACGTTTGTGGGCGTTGGCTTAGACGATTCCAAAGTGATTTTCGACTTGGGAGACCAAGGGCAACCGAAAAATTTTAAGATGCCGAATTACAAGCATTGTGAGAAGATAGTATGCACTCAATTACAAATGGCAGAGAGTTTAAATGTTGGTCGAACGCCGTCTAACCATTTGTGGTTGTCCGGGTGCCATGGGAAAGATCCTGAAGGCAGGAAAATGAATATCAGCTGAACGACAGACAGATGGAAAAGCGGAAAACGGCGAAACTCGGCATAAAGGAAAGATTTTTTGCATCGGATCGTGACTAGAGACGAAAAATGGATATATTTCGAGAACTCAAAACGCAGAAAATCATTTGTTGATCCAGGACAACCATCAACATTGACCGAAAATCGCTTTGGAAAGAAGACTGCCTGTGCTCTAACACTAATGCGCGTGAGATTTCTTTTAGAAACGATCCCCTGTCTTTGTGATACTAAGAAATTTTACATTTCTTAGTATCACACATACACACACTTTTCTATGTAGAAATACGAGTGTAACTGTCACACATCAAATTTTCATTTCATTTTAAATTTCTTAAGTGGGGCACGTGTCCACGTGCCCTTATGGACCAACCCCCACTAGTTATTTGGTTCGTGAAACCATATAGTGTTGTACCTTCCACTCTTTGTTTTGAAGGAAGAAATTGATTAGGCTTTTTTTATTCTTTCGAACTGTACCAACATAAGTCAAGCCGCTCTTCTTCATACAATCAATCAATTCTATAGACGTGAACCCGTTATCACAGGTCACGTTTCTATTGCTGCCATAGAAGGGCTTTGTCAATCTTATCACACACTGAGTAGAAACCAACCGTTTGGTACATCACACAAACATATTATCTTGAGTCCATACTTAGATGGCTTACTTGGCATGTAAATAATCAAATATAACAACCTCTAAATGTCACAAGGGTTGTATCTACAGTAACGCTCTCTGATATATTATAAACAGCTTAACAATTGCAGACAATTTTGTTGAATACGACACAGCTGCTAATTTGTCAGTTTTCTTTCTTATTACCCTGTGAGTAAAGTTGTCAAATTGCAGGCAATGAATAATCCTCAGGAATCTAATCTTCGATATTACATACCTAAAAATATATCGTCCTGTACCATCTGTGGCAAAAAGATAGACAGCATTTTCAAAATTAGATTTAAAAACTACACTATACATGAGAACTCCGAGTAAAGCTCGGAGTTCTTTATATTAAGATCTTGTAATTCCGATGTATTTTCTTTGGGAAATTTGTCTGTACTTCAACATTTTTACGTTAAACCACTTCAATATCTTGTCTAAAATATCACTATAAAAAAAAACGCTTCCATATGGAGTACCCATCCTCTTGATCCTATGCTGTCAATTTTCAGGTAGACTGCCGCGTAATTATATTATGTTGGGGAGTTCTCACAGATCTATTTGGTGGAAGCTTCTCCCGTTTGTATCTATTCTTTCCATAATACGACTGATTTAGACAAAGGCAACTGGCTTTGTTCCTGCAGATCTTCAGAATCATCACTATCGATATCGTGATCACAACGTTCGGGTACATAGTTCTTTCCATTATCATCGGCTTCGGAATCACTAGAACCTTCAGATCCCAGCCAGGACGTGATTGCACATTTAAAATGACTACTTAAAATACTATTTTTTCCTCTAAAGTTGATTTGCGTTTATTACTCGATGTACTCTGAGTCTCCATTTCGCTTTTGTTTATTGCAATTCTGCAAATGAAACAACAAATAACTGTACACAGTTAATAAAAAAATAATGACGTAAACACTGACGTGCCGCCTCACAGGCCGCTCTGAAATTTCAAATCGATTGTGCGTACCGAATTCGATCCCGCCAACACCAATATCTCACTCAATGGCTTGAGCACAACTAAACTCGAAGGTGTAGTCCCTTTCAAGATATTCCGTTGCGCCTTCGGCAAAATATTAATTGCCCCAATAAATCCCAATAAAAATATCCCTAGTTTCTTAAAGGGCGCCTTTAACTCCTGAATAATTTTGGGAAAAATAAAATATTGTTAATTTATTATTATTATTCTGCTTATCCTTAATGTAGAATCTCAGCTCATGCTGGTCGATATTCCAATGCCAAGATGAAAAAGCAATTCAGCTCCTCTCACCCTAGCATAATATTTTACGAACAATGTGACATGTCTGCAAGAGCAGGGCACGTCGGTCCCGTTATGGCAATTGATTTCGAGATACCCAGGCTCTCGAAAATCTCTTGCTTCAAGCTTTCGGCGGATATAACGGTGAGCACTACATCTACCTTACTCAAGTCGTATGCCAGATTTTCATACTTTGTGGATTTTTCCATCTTGGTTTTCCTAATATTGCGACAGAGCGTCACTGCACAGGCGACAAGCGGCCGCCAATAAGGTGCTCAATTGTTTCCCCCAGAGTACCGCATTTCTTGCACTTATCGACTACGTGTAAGTGCAGTATATGCCTTTCATAGTTCTTTGTTCTTGTTACCCTGTCTTGAATAGAGATTACAAAACATTCTGTTTCTGGATACAACAGTCCATCGGTCAGTCATTTTAGAGACAATTGTTCGTCAATGGTGTCATCTTCGAGTGACTTAGGAAATCTTTGATGTAATGTTTGTCCTTTCCATTCTCGAACGCATCCGTGAGTGTTGTTCTGCTGTCAATATGGTTTTGTTTATTTAGGTTTAGTAGGGGGAAACCCCGGTCCTCATTTGCAACCAATTTCATTAGAGCACTGTTTGAAATAATGAAGTGTTTCAATGAATGAGACAGAGATTTTTTTCGTTTACAAGGCATCGAAACTTTGTTAATGTTCGGCGTGCCAACCTATCAAGTTTTAGCCTATCAACCTATCAAGCATTTAACAATGCCAAAAGAATATATCAGAGTTGGCACTGCCCAACCGTTGATCGATCTAATGAGGTTTCCACCGTTCAGTTTGGTGTTTAAAAGCTTTATAAATCTCTTTTGGTATAGAGTGGGAAAGTCCATATTCCTAAATATTTGTATGATCCTTCTGGTGCCTCTGTACCTTTCCCTACTGTATGCTAATGGTAAATGTTTCGACCATTTTTATCAAAGAGTTTCATTTTCTCTAGTTTATCCTTATAGTTTAAGGTCATTCATATATAGTAGATGAGAGAACTTTCTTGGATACTTCATGTTAAGTTTATATCCAATATTGCTGTTGTTCAGTAATGTGAACAAAGGGTTCCAAGCTAGACAGAACCAAATTGGAGAAAGGGAATCTCCCTGAAAAATTTCTTTTTCGATATTTGTAGTAGCAATGCATTGTTGTTCGTCAAAAAGATTTGTTTTCCACTTCCCCATCAGGCACTTTAATGAGTTAATAATCTGCGGGCTAATTTTATAGAAATTCAGAACTTCAACCAATCAATCATGCGGGACACTATCAAGTGCTTTCTTGTAGTCTACATAGCAGATATTTAAGTTGCGTTTTCGTTTTCGCGCTTGCTCAAGAACTACAGCATCGATCGTCAACTATTTCTTGCACCCCATACTTGCTCTTATACATACTTTATGTTCTGTTCTTCTTCAAAAATGTTGTTTTTATCACAATGTTGGTAGATTTTTTCATTTAGTGTGGCTGTGAACAGTTTAGACACTACTGACAAACATGTGATTGGTCTGTAGTTATGTATGGGGTTGCCTAACGTCCCCTTTTTTATACAGTAGGTATGTATTACGCTCCATTAGGAAATTGGGGAAAGTGTCTGGATTTATTAAAACTTCTTTAAATGCATTTGCAAGTACAGGATAAGCGACTATAAAGTTTTTAATCCAAAAGTTATGCAATCCATCTGGTCCAGGCGCCTTCCAGTTGTGAGTCTTCCGGACAACAGTGCAAATTTCAATCGATGTGACATCGTTACACTCCACATCTGGGAGAGTATTTGTCTGCCCTTGAATGGTTTTTCTGAATGAATTTTTTTCCAAACCGAACTCCAATAGTCTACAAAGGAAGGCACATCTATATTCTTAAGTTCTGACTTGCTATTACCTTCAGCTTCGAGTTCGCTATAAAATTTCTTTTGGCTATTAGTAAATACTGAATTTTGATGTTTTCACTTTTCTGGTTCTTTATATCTTGTTGGCGTGGCCCCTTCGATTTAGCTTTCTGCCTAAACCGATCTTTTAGATCTAACAATTTTTCTGTCGGGTTAGGATCGTCGAAGTCAATGCCAGATATATTTGCCGGTAATCATTGATATTGTTTTCAAGGCGCGTTTCCCAGACAGACGTATTTTTCTGACCACTACGCCCGTTCGCATTCTTGGTGTAAGTCTTTTGGCCGAAAATTATTATTATGTATGACTAAAGCATTGTTTATTGGTTTGTGTATTTTGAATTTATATTTTTTTGTATTTACAATTTTACATGCTGGTTCCGAGGATGGATGGGTTCCAAATTGTTTCCGGTTGTGCTCCAAAAATATTAAACGTTCATCTTTGGACTACCATGACGACGCCACAGCAGAGCTTTTTGAAGACTGGTTTATAAATGGTCTTTTGCCCAATGTGCCTAAGAAAAGCGTAATTTTAATGGACAATGTTAGTTAAACATTTCTCTGACTCTAAATGCAAGTTCTGCAACATTAATTAGGAAGATCTAAACATTGATCTATTTAGGCAGGATTGTGATGTTGATTGTGAAAGGGGCTTCTATACATTCGCCCCCTGTGTAACTAGGCCAGGTTTGACGGGTGAATTTGGCACTTGTCTTGATCACATATACATTAATTTAGGTGTGGGTCAAAATGATATTAAAATAAAAATAATTCAATCTGATATAACTGATCACTACATTGTATGTTTGTGTTTTAGTAATATAGTAACTAATAACTAAATATAATATTACCGATTGCGGCAAAATAAATTATAAGAGAATGTGTGATCGGTTGCGTCGGGTAGATCGGAGTGACATTTACCGACATAGTGATGTGAGCTCGGCAGTTAGAGCATTTTATGCAATATATAATGACATTCTGGATGATTACACAGAGGAGTATAAACCAAATGCCAAAAAACGGAAATTGAAGCCATGGATAACCAATGGCTTAGTCAATAATATTAGAACCAGAGAGCAATTATATAGAAAGTGGGCTAATCAGAAGGCAATCTTGAAGTTTTACATAACTATGGAAGTTACAGAAATTATTTAGATAAACTATTGAAACTGGTGAAAAAGAAATACTTTGAAAGACGAATTGCCAACTGTAATGGTAACATCAAAAAAATTTGGCAGGCAATTAATTAATCCGTGGGCCAAGGAAGGAAGGACTAAGGGCAAGGAGATTACTCTGTGCGATGGTCTAGGGCATAACCATCTTTGGAGGGGGAGTGTCGGAGGCATTTTCTAAGTATTTTGATGGTGTACCTGGGGCTGTTAGAAAGCAAGTCGAACAAGAACAGCAATACATAAAATGCGAGAGATCTTCTCTGCTGCATACGATGAAGTCATTTGCAGTCATTTCTGTTGATCACGATACTGTGAAGAATGTTATCAGCCAATTAGATGCAAGTAAGAGTTCGAGGTATGATGAGGTTGGAACTCAAATGCTAAAAAATATTAAAAATCAGATTGCTCCAGTGGTGGCTTATGTGTTTCAACACGAGAATATCCCAGTCAATTTAAAAAAACAGCTTGTGCCAATTTTTAAAGGCGGTTACAGTTCGATCTGTGAGAGTTATCGGCTTATTGTGATTTTGCCGGTGATATCAAAAGTTTTTGAAAAATTGATGGTACAATAGTTAACTAATTACTTAGAGAAAATCAAGTTTCTTACAGAAACTCAATACGGCTTGAGGAAGGGTCTGGGAACGAATCCAGCCAGAATAAAAACTTTAATGAAGGGAAATATGTAAGTGGATTATTTTTGGATATTAGTAAGGCGTTTGATACTGTGTCATATTATATTTTATTAGAAAAGCAGGAAGCATTAGGAATAAAGGGAACTATCGGCAAATGGTTCCATAGTAATTTATCTGGAAGAACTCAGATTGTTAAAGTGAATGGGCATAAAAGCACAGAGAGATCAGTGTTATGTGAAGTCCCTCAGGGTACTGTGTTAGGCCCGATACTATTTATAATTTATATAAATGACTTTAGTTCCTTAAGAATAAATGGCCACATTTTTATATTTGCTGATGACACAGCCCTACTATACGCAGGGGAAACAAAATTAAAGGTGCTGGAAAATATACAAATCGATTTGAAAATATTGAAAAGTTGATTTGTTGGAAATAAAATACTCGTTAACATGGGTAAGACTAGGATGCGTAATTTTGCACTTCAGAAACCCTGGCACATCGATGAGCCTATTAAATGGCATCATTTAAACTGTAGAGAGTTATCATGCGATTGTATAGAGGTGAAACAATCTGCTGCAGTCAAGTATCTTGGTGTTACTTTGGATGAGCTACTTTCTTGGAAACCTCATATACTTAATTTAAAGAAAAGGCTCTTTGTTGTGATGGCCCAATTTAGGAAAGCATCAGAGTGTATGTCATTTGATATATTAAGACATATATACTACGCTCTTGCCAATTCCATTGACCTTGAGTCAATTGGGAGAATGCAAAAAAGATTTCTAAGGATAATGTGTGGAAAACCGAGAGACCACCCGAGTAGGGAACTTTTTATTATGACGGGAATTCTTTAAAATGCCAGTACTATGTGGCGATAACTGTTCTTGGTTCTCTGGGGTATACAAATAAGCAACAAGTTCATCATCACACAAGGGCTGGTGGTGCGACTGTTCTAAACATTCCATTCACTAACAGAACTGGAGTGAGAAAGCCCTCTTACGTCTTGACCCCTCGATTATTCAACCTCTTGCCGGAAAGCATAAAAGACAACATTGTGAAGAAGAACATCAGTTATGCGGCATATAAGGAAAATATAAAGTAATTGTGCACACCTCATTCATGTCGGTGTTTGTCAGCATGGCTTTTTTTTTTCTAATTTAAGTCACGTCAACGCTCAAAGGCATTATTTAGTAACTTACCAACACCGACAAATACATACAAATACGCACACAAATATCCATGCCCGCACCAGGATTTGAACCCGGGACCATTGGATTGCCAGGCGGGCGACTAACCCACCAGACCACCGCGGTCGGCAACATGGCTGAATTGATTTTATTTGTTCTTGAGCCTTAATATATGGGGTGGGGTAGTGTCCTTTTTCATCCTTTTGTCCTATTTCATGTAATGTGAATGCCTGTACTGAATACTGAGACGGTTTTTAATTTTTTTTTTTTTTTTTAAATTTCCTATTTTCTTTCTTGGGTTTGACCCACACACAAGCAGTGCTGTGTGGGTCGTAGGTTAGTATTTTTATTGTACTAGCGTAAGATATATTGTAGATTAAAACTGTAAACTGTAATAATAATAATAATAATAAAAAGAAGGTTGTAGATAGTATTCCGAAAGAAAGTTGGATACATTCAATTAACCATGTTATTAAAATAGAAGGTTTCTATGTATCATTTATTAATAATATAGAACCACTTATTAATGTAGATCAAAGTGACAGTGAGAGTGAAACCGAATTAAATATATAATTAAATTTAAGTTATAATTTTTATTCTACTAATAAATTCATAATACAAAACTAATAAACAATGGTTTAGTCATACATAATAATAATAATTGAATTATAATTTAACAATACTTTATTTTTTACAAAATTATTCAAAAGTTAAACCACTCCCACTTTGGCGTCTTTTAAGAAATTAGGAATATTTTTAGTAAGATTTATTGGGACAATTAACATTTTGCCGAAGGACATAAAAATATCCTAAAACGGACTATGCCACAAAATGGATAACCCTTTACAATACCGACATAATAATGTGAATACAATACCGTAAATAACTAAATAAGTCAACACTGTCACCCAAGTGTAGTAATAAAATTCAGAATGTGTTTAAACGTCCGTTTCCCACCACTGAATTTATGTGATTTTTATTCGAATAATAAAGAAACGATGGTCGCACAGGTTACGGCGACCTTTGGCATCCGTCCAGTATTTGTCCAGACCGGTTGGAATGTTATTGCATCTCGGTGCCGGTGCATTTTTACTGGCTGTCGAAACTCGCACGACCGACTAGTCGAATTACGCGACATCGGTATGCGATCTTATTTTTGAATGGAAATATTTTAAGGTGTATCGGGGGAATAATGCGAACGGTACACGCGCGGACCTGCCAGGAATTTAATTCAGGTTGTTTCTTTTGTACTGTCAGCAGAGCCAGAAATTCAAAAACAAAACAGCCAGATGAGATTTTTCTTCTATTTATTTTTATTGCCTTAAACATAAAGGGTGTCTCAGAGTGTTTTTCGTTTTTGATACTTAAAAAATAAAACATCAGAATTGCATTATCTAGACTTGTTGGTAGTCAGTTGTTGTCCCCTCGGCGACTAATCACTCTTTCAGGGAATAAATCGTGAAGAGCTGCTAAAGAAAACCTACGTCTTCGCCATAATGAGCAATGGTTAGTTGCTCGACCGGGAGGAAGCCCCACCCGTTGTTGTACGGTCCACATGAGATTGTGGAACCCAACGCTCAGGAGGGTATAACTCCTGACTATTTTTGTCTCGTTGGACGCAGTCCAAAGAAGTCAAAAAACTCCATTTATAAGCCATCCGACGAGAAGTCGGCGAAAATATGGATTGTTTGATTGTGGAGAGGGATTTCCTGTTCTTGGCGAGAGAGCATATGTCGGTACCCTGATGAGTCTAACCACCAACAGACAAAACATGTGTCCTCCAATGTAAGGGATGGGTGGGGCTTCCTCCCGGTCGAGCAACTAACCATTGCCCATTATGACGGAGACGCAGGTTGTTGTGCGATTCACATGAGATTGTGGAACCCAACGGACGGTTACCAACTGTTACTGTCACTAACTGTGTGTAACTGTCGAAATGCTAAAAGCTGGTGGTCGGACGTTACATAAAACACTGGCAAAATTATATTCAAAATGCCTCAAAGAACAAAAAGTACCTGACTTATGGCAAATGCAGAAGTGATTCTTTTACATAAAAAGGGAGCACAGGAAGATTTAAAGAACTACCGTCCAACAAGCCTCCTATCAGTAATGTACAAAGTTTTCACTAAGATAATTTCTAAAAGAATATTAAAACAACTGAATGACGCACAACCAAGAAAACAAGCAGGATTCAGAAGTGGATTCAGTACAATGGATCACATCCAGGTTGTACAGTAGGCCATAGAAAGGCACAACGAATACACCATGCCACTGTGCTTGGCTTTTATCGACTACGAAAAAGCATTTGACTCCATCTCAAAACATGCGATAATGGATGCACTGCTTAGCCAAGGGGTAGATAAGGCATATGTAAACCTATTAGGATCGATATATGATGGAGCTACAGCCACAATTCACCTTGATGATCTTGAAGTGGGGAATTAATATAGAACAAGGTGTATGGCAGGGTGACGCAATATCGCCTATTCTTTTCTTGACTGGCCTTGAAGAAGTATTCCGTAAACTGGATTGGGAACAGGATGGTGTAAAGATCAATGGTGCAAACTTAAACCATCTTAGATTTACAGATGATATCGTTCTCCTTTCACAAGACCCAGAGGAGTTGCAAAGACACATATAAGAACTGCAAAGGGCTGGCGAACCATTTAACTTGAAAATAAACCTGAAAAAGAGTCAGGTTATGTTTAATAACTTCGCTCAGGATAGAAGAATTTTAGTTTTAGGAAGGGATTTGGAGATTGTGGACAGCTTTATATATCTTGGGCAGAGCATTTCAATGGAGGAGAATACCGCCCGGGAGGTGGAACGGCGTGTTAAATGTGGCTGGCAGGCAGGCATTTGGCAGGCTTAACATGGTGTTTAAGACCAAACTCCCACTTTGCCTGAAAAGAAAAGTCTTCGATCAGTGTCTTCTACCCGTTATGGCATACGGAAGTGAAACCTGGACACTCACATCACAATCAATTCAAAAACTTCGGGTCGCACAGAGGGGGAATGGAAAGATGTATGCTTGGCATTACAAGAAGAGACAGAAAGTCCCGCGCATGGATCAGGGAACAAACGAAAGTCTGTGACATCATTGGAAGAGTAAAACAATTGGAATGGAGATGGGCAGGCCATATAGTGCGACGATAGGATGACAGATGGACCAAGGCATTCCTGGAGTGGATACCGCTTGATCGTAAACGTCCGCGAAGAAGACCGAAAGCACGATGGATTGATGACATCGTTAAGTATATTGGACCGGAGTGGCAGAGGAAAGCCCAGGACCGTGAAAGTTGGAAGCATGTTGAAGAGGCCTTCATTCTGCAGTGGATCGACACAGGCTTGTGATGACCTTGTGATGACCTTGCTTGTGATGACCACAGGCTTGTGATGGCTTGTGATCGACAGGCTTGTGATGATATATATATATATATATATATATATATATATATATATATATATATATATATATATATATATATATATATATATATATATATATATATACATAGCACAATGAAATTGTGCGTTCCACAATCTCATGTTGTGCTGAACAACCTGCGTCTCCGCCATAATGAGCAATGGCTAGTTGGTTGACCGGAAGGAAGCCCCACTCGTTGTGCGGTCCACATTATATTGTGGAACCCAACGGTCGGGAGTGTCTAACTCCTGTATATTGTTGTCTCGTTGGACGCAATCCAAAGAAGTCAAAAAGCTCCATTTATAAGCCATCCGACGAGAAGTCGGCGAAAATATGGGTTGTTTGATTGTGGAGAGGGATTCCCTGTTCTTGGCGATACCATATGTTTTTTTTGCTAATATTATGGCCAACTGGGTCAACTTTTATGGCTCCCATTTTCGAGAAGTACTATTAGGGCTTTTTTTAGAGAGAAAAACTAACAACGGATTCTGGACTAGCACCACCTTAAACCAAAATGTACCTTTTATGGTTCTAAATTACTGGTTGTCCCAGATATTTGTAATATTTATATTATAATTTTTCTAATAATTACATGAACTTTCTGTTATGTATGCCATGAAATCAAAAATTGGAATCTAATTAACAAATGTCACTTTAACTGATATATTATAATATATATATATATATATATATATATATATATATATATATATATATATATATATATATATATATATATATATATATATATATATATATATATATATATATAGCTAGAAAGGTAATTTAAAGAGGAATCATCCAGTGAAAACCCGAAATCGATATCTCTGATATGTCAAGAGATATTTCGATTTTTCGTAAAGTGTGAAGGAATGCAAACATTCGGTCAATATTTTTTAACTTAATGCAGGTAGTAGTGAAATAATAACTGATTTTTTTCAGAAAAATCGAAATATCTCTTGACATATCAGAGATATCGATTTCGGGTTTTCACTGAAGATTCCTCCTTTGCCTTTCTAGCCATCTAATAAAAGCTGTACCATATTAAGACTAATTTTTAACTTAATATTACGGTAAAAATTAGGCAAACGGACATTAGACGACTTTTTATCTAAATAGGTAAAACTCCCCCCCACTTCTTAATTCGCGAAGTTACGACAAAATGTCATAAAACAAAGTTGTAGGAGACAGTTTATATGCTATTTATAACTGAGAATTTTTCTTACTCGGTTAACACTTGAAAATACACAAAAAAAAAGATTTTTAAAAATGTTTAGCTCGTCACGCCCTCTTGCGGTCGCTTTAGAAGCTTAAAAATATTTTTGGTGAATTTCTCACAGTCAGTTTTAGTATATTTTTTTCTTGCTTGTGTGCAAAGCTGTGGGATAAATAGTTTTCAAGATACGGCCGCGATCCATCCTTAATGGGACACTATATATATATATATATATATATATATATATATATATATATGTATATATATATATATATATATATATATATATATATATATATATATATATATATATATATATATATATATATATATATAACAAATGTCACTTTAACTGATATATTATAATATATATATATATATATATATATATATATATATATATATATATATATATATATATATATATATATATATATATATATATATAGCTAGAAAGGTAATTTAAAGAGGAATCATCCAGTGAAAACCCGAAATCGATATCTCTGATATGTCAAGAGATATTTCGATTTTTCGTAAAGTGTGAAGGAATGCAAACATTCGGTCAATATTTTTTAACTTAATGCAGGTAGTAGTGAAATAATAACTGATTTTTTTCAGAAAAATCGAAATATCTCTTGACATATCAGAGATATCGATTTCGGGTTTTCACTGAAGATTCCTCCTTTGCCTTTCTAGCCATCTAATAAAAGCTGTACCATATTAAGACTAATTTTTAACTTAATATTACGGTAAAAATTAGGCAAACGGACATTAGACGACTTTTTATCTAAATAGGTAAAACTCCCCCCCACTTCTTAATTCGCGAAGTTACGACAAAATGTCATAAAACAAAGTTGTAGGAGACAGTTTATATGCTATTTATAACTGAGAATTTTTCTTACTCGGTTAACACTTGAAAATACACAAAAAAAAAGATTTTTAAAAATGTTTAGCTCGTCACGCCCTCTTGCGGTCGCTTTAGAAGCTTAAAAATATTTTTGGTGAATTTCTCACAGTCAGTTTTAGTATATTTTTTTCTTGCTTGTGTGCAAAGCTGTGGGATAAATAGTTTTCAAGATACGGCCGCGATCCATCCTTAATGGGACACTATATATATATATATATATATATATATATATATATATATATATATATATATGTATATATATATATATATATATATATATATATATATATATATATATATATATATATATATATATATATATATATATATATATATATATATATATATACATAAGCAAAAAAGACACGAATGCAGTCCAGCAAATATTTCATACTAACCCCTTTGTATGTGAGACTAATCGCCCTCGAATCTCGATTCACCACCACCACTAAGCGATTTTCAGTCACAGGTTTTGTTTGCAGACATCGGGCCAGGACTTTTGGGACTGGCGCAACAAGATGTCCCGCCTGTCGCAGTTCTACACCGTCGAGGTGGGCGATACAAAGTTTACGATCCTCAAGAGGTACCAGAACCTCAAACCGATCGGCTCCGGAGCTCAAGGCATCGTCTGGTAAGTCTTTCCAGTTATTTACGAATGATCCTCGTTTCATCTTGAAGATTGTTTTTTTGCTCTTAGGCATGCGTAGAGTGAACTTTAAGATAGATCATTAGTTTTGGTCATTTTATAGATTTTTTTATTGCGATATAGTAGTACAGATGCATTTTTTTATATTAGATGTACAAAAAAGTATGTAGTATTTTCTACAGTAAACAAGGAAATTAAAACGAAACGAACTGTAAGAAGTATTTTATAATAAAAGTACTGACATGTCTAAATTTTGATACATTTTTGTAAGATACAAGGGTGGTCCCAGAAGTACCCGATTTAACAAAGAAAACACAATAAACTTGGGAAAAAATATCTGTATTTTTCTGCATAGTCTCCTTTTAGCTTGGATGAACTTTTCCCAGCGACGTTCAATAGCTTCGATTCTCTGTTTACGGTGAGAACCGCCGAGTTTCTCAAAATAGCCACCAACCACGGACTCCACCTCTTCGTTGTTGGCAAATGTTTTACCACCGAGCCGTTTTTTTAAGTTTGGAAACAGAAAATAATCCGTGGGAGCTAAATCTGGCGAATAGGGTGCGTGAGGAACCAATTGGAACTTTAACTCATTGATTTTGGTCATCGCGATAACAGATATGTGAACTGGTGCACCAAATGCAGCCGTTTTGCACTCAAACGCTGTAATATGTTCGTTTAACACTCGCCGTGACTATTTTTCCTTTCTGGAGATAATAAATGAAAATTATCCCACTCGTAATCCAAAAAAACTGACGCCATGACCTTTCCTGCAGACGAAACTGTCTTGGCCTTCTTTGGAGCTAATTCTCCCCTTTCAGTCCATTGTTTTAACTGTTTCTTTATCTCAGGTGTGAAGTAATGGACCCATGTTTCATCCATGATTATGAATGAACGCAAAAACTCAGATTTATTCCTGTGAAAAATAAAAATACGGGGCATAATGATCTTGGAACTCAAATGCTAAAAAAGCCTTCAACAGGAGAATATCCCAGTCAATTTAAAAAAACTGAGCTTGTGCCAGTTTTTAAAGGCGGTAACAGTTCGATCTGTGAGAGTTATCGGCCTATTGTGATTTTGCCGGTGATATCAAAAGTTTTTGAAAAATTGATGGTACAATAGTTAACCAATTATTTAGACAAAATAAAGTTTCTTGCAGAAACTCAATACGGCTTTAGAGAGGGTCTGGGAACAAATTCAGCCTTGTTTCGGCTTACCAGTTACTTGTATACAAACCTCAATGAAGGGAAATATGTAAGTGGGTTATTTTTGGATATTAGTAAGGTGTTTGGTGGTGTGTCGCATTCTATTTTATTAAAAAAGCTGGAAATATTAGGGATAAGAGGAACGATCAGCAAGTGATTCCATAGTTATTTATCTGGCAGAACTCAGATTGTTAAGTGAATGGGTATAAAAACACAGAGATCAGTATTGTGTAGAGTCCCTCAGGGTACTGTGTTAGGCCCAATATTATTTATAATTTATATAAATGACCTTGGCTCCTTAAGAATAAAGGGCCACATTTTTACAATTGCTGATGACAGCCTTGCTATACGCAGGGGATACGAAATTAAAAATGCTGCAAAATATTCAAAGCGATTTGAAAATATTGAAAAGCTGGTTTGTTTGAAATAAAATGCTCGTTAACATAGGTAAAACTAGGATGCTTAATTTTGCACTTCAGAAACCCTGGCACTTCGATGAGTCTATTAAATGGCTTCATTTGAACAGTAGAGTTGCATCATGTGATTGTGTAGAGGTGAAAAAGTCTGCTGCACTTAAGTATCTTGGTGTTACTTTGGATGAGCTGCTTTCTTGGAAAGGTCATATGCTCAAATTAAAAAAAAAGTCTCTTTGCTGTGATGGCCCAATTTAGGATAGCGCCAAAGTGTATGTCCTTTAGCATATTAAGACATATACTCTACGTTCTTGCTAATTCTATTTTAACATATGGAATTGTAGCCTGGGGTGACACATACAACAACCATTTTGAGTCGATTGAGGCTAAGGATAATGGGCAGAAAACCGAGGGACCACCCGAGTAGGAAACTTTTTATTATGACGGGAATTCTTCCTTTTAAATGTCAGTATTTTGTGGCGATAGCTGTTCTCCTACATAAACATCTTAGCTCTCTGGGGAAAATACGATTATTATGACACAAGGGCTGGTGGTGCGACTGTTTTAAACATTCCAGTTATTCAATTCTTCTATGGGAACCTTTGGTGTGAAACACTAAACTTGAAGAGATTTACCACTAAACACCAAATAACTTTTTTTGAACTGCTCGACGCTTGTTTCACTAACCATGTTAGCATCATCAGGAGATGATTTAATCTGATTCTAAAACTAAACTGTGTACTATTTATATGGAAAACCCTACCTAACGAAGCGTGTAAAAATCATGAGCCGTGAAGTTTACTAAGCCTTACATTAATATTTGAAAAAGTTGACTGAACGGGATAGGCCCTTTATCTCGGTTCATGATTTTTTTACATGTTTCTACATATTTCTACATGATTTTCTACATTTTTAAAAATGTAGAAAATCATGAACCGAGATAAAGGACCTATCCCGTTCAGCCAACTTTTTCAGTTATTAATGTAAGACTTAGTAAACTTCACGGTTCATGATTTTTACATGCTGCGTTAGGTAGGGTTTTTCATATAAATAGTGCATAATTTAGTTTTAGAACTAGTCTGGGTCAACCTATAATTTTTTTCTGCGTTTTAGGGTCTCGAAATATTTCCATTTTTCGTCTCCAGTCACGATCCGGTGCAAAAAGACTTTTTTTCATGCCGAGAAAGCAAAACTTCGCACACCGTTTTTCGCTTTTCTATCTGTGCCGATGTGGTACCCATTTTCCTGTCTTCTGGATATTTCCCATAACATGCAGACTATCAAAAATGGTTCGACGATCAACATTAAACCTCTCTACCGTTTGCATATCATCTTCCTCCAGCAATGCTTGCAATTCGGCATCTTCACATTTTTTCGATTGACCTAGGCGTTCTTTGTCATTCAAGTTGAAATCAGCACTTTTGAATCGTCTAAACTATTTGATCTTTTTTTAACTCGAAACTTAACATGTTTACCACACGAAAAAAAATATAACTCTAACTCGAAATTGTTTTAAACATCAATGGCGTGTTGAAACGTACTGTCGTAGCAACAAAATGACATAAGAGATTAGACTGTAAACCGAACTTTGTGTCCAGATCCATATCTTAAAAAAAATTATTAAACGCCACCCTCGCTAGTCCGAATCCGACAGAGAAATGTGTATTGTAGTTTGAAACCAAACCTGAAAGCGCGCCATTGCTCGAAATTATTGGCAATCACTTGTACTGAAGACGCATCAGGTGTTGGTCTGTCTCCACTCCAAAGAATGAGCTAACAATGTTGCCATGTTGAACAATAAGCCATCATTCTCATTACTTTATTTACATGTCTGATATTTATAACCAGAAAACCAAATCATACTGCTAGCTGACATGTTTATGAGTACATTCGCAAACAAAATAAATCAACACCAAGTATTTGAATCAGTGATTGTCATTAATATGTTGTTGATATTTTAAGTTGCTTCACTGGTACTGATAGGTAAATAACTTACATAAATTACACTGGGGAACAGCAATTTCGTTGACTTGGATCTGTGACTTGTTTTTGACTCATTTTTCATCTCTGAATTCAAAAAAATTCACAGTTTTTCTCTATCACGTCAAGTTCTTCAGCTACAGCATACCCCTCATTTTACCTTAAAAGTGTACACACGAAAGGAAATAACGTGAGATCTGACCAAATAGATCAGAATATTTTATTCATACAGAGGTTAACATATTATTAAAAGTTAAATTGTGTTTATACAAAAAATAAATAAAAGATATGGTAAAAATTTCTTCTTATAGCTTTAACTGGAGTATTCAGTTTGTGGACATTCTCGCTTGATGCTCCAACAGTAGTCAGCCATCATACTGACATCCCATCTACCTTGATACCGCGCTTCCATAACCTTTAGATCTTGGTGGAATCGCTCGCCCTGTTCATCACTAACAGCACCAAGATTTTCTGGGAAGTTAGCAAGATGACTATGTAAGAAATGCAGTTTGATGCTCATGTTGCAACCAAGCTTTTTAAAGCTCTCCAAGAGTTGTTGAACAATTTCGATCTAATCCGGGGCTCGTGTATTTCCAAGAAAGTCTTTAACAATATTTTTAAAAGCCAACCAAGCATTCCTTTCAAGTTTGGTCATTTTTTCAGTGAAATTTTCATCTTTAACGAGTTGCCGAATTTGTGGACCAGCCTTTATCTTTTCATATGACAGGCTAGAGAATGACGAAATGATATACTTAAAGCAGTCTCCTTCAATTGACAAGCTTTATTACGTGTTCTCTTCGTCCCAATTCGTAAACTCTCTACACACTGCTTGCACACTTTATGAGGGGCCCATGATTTATCTTGGTCACCTATTTTCACTTTAAAATAAGCAAATAGGCTTGCCTGACAAATGTACTAATATTAGTCAGTTGAATGGGGATGGTAAAACTGCCACATATATAACAAAATGAATCAGGGTAGTTTAAGCACTTACGACGAGAACTACCAGAGGCAGACATAACGAAAATCTGTAGTTGTGTATGTATACTTTGACTTCACTATATCAGATCGACACAGACCCGCGTACTTTAGCATCTCATGCGTAACTAACCGAACTAGTTTTGGATGACGCAACGTCACTCACGCCCCCACTCCTAGGTCGAAGAAGGTTCGCCGGTAGGAGAGCAGTAGTGACTTCTGTAATTCGCCTAGCCTAGTCGGATGCGCAACAACTGTAGAGAAAAAACTTGACGTGATAGAAAAAACTAAATAAAGTTTTGGAATTAGCATGTCAATTTACGTATAAAACAGCTTAAATATCGAAACCAACAGAAATTATTTTTCAAATTATTCCCCCAGTGTTATCTATACGATAACATTAAATTTACAAGATGAAGAGTCAAATAAAAGTACACAGTCCTATTATTTAATTAATTAATTTAATTTTAATTTTAATTACTTTAATTTAACAGTTATTCTAAAGGGTCTTTCAAATCGAGCGGTTTTTTTTTAATACAACACAGAATTTGCGTTAATTTCAAAAAACTTTTAATTATTAACTGAAACTTA